>JARYGA010002672.1:0-37097 GCA_030545235.1 Helianthus tuberosus
AACCCAACCAACATTCCATTCACATGTCTGTCTCTTGCTGTTTCGACTCTTCCAATCTTCTAATATATGCTACTTAGGATGGATTTTTATTTTGTTTTTTCAGTTATTTGTTCATTATTTTTCTTGTTGAGTTTCTTTGATTTATAGCATGTCGATTTGCACTGGGCAGTGGTTTCTTTAATTTTAGTATTGCTTTGTTAATTTATAGGGTGCGATTCAAGCATTGTGCAAATTAAACTTACTATTACGGCACTGCTTAAACTTTCTTGTATTAAATTTTTCGGAAAGAAATCGTGTTGGACCCGCCAACCTTTGGACACGACCCATTTAGTAAACTGATCTTGTCATCAAGAATATACTAATTGAGCAATTTACTTTATTTTTGTACAGACCATATACGGTTGGGACCCGGAGAGTGAAAAAAAAACATATATGACGCATTTCGTAACATCGTTCAGAATCGGTATAGAGACACCATGAGGGACTTGAGAGAAAAATCTAAAGACAAAGCAAGAGACTTTGGACGTGTTATAATAGGAAACAAGCACATATTCGACATAATTTATAAATATCCACCAGCTTCAGTGTCTAAGGTAGTATGGAAGCAATTGTGTAAGGTATGGGAGTTACATTACTATTATTACTACTTTTTTATATATATTCTATTGCTCTATATATGTGCGGTTTATATTGTACTTGGCATATAGATTAGCCTTAAACATATATATACATATATATATATATAGGGTAAGGTTATTGTAAAAAAGACCAAAAGTGTGAGAAAGGTAAGAAAGAATCTCAGCCATTAGATCTAAATTAATTGAAAAGGGTAAACAAGTAATTTAATCATTAATTCAATTAATTAAAAACTTCCCATAACCGCCACCTTAATTATAGGAAGTATATAACACCATTCAGCAAGTATATAACACCATTCAGTAAGTATATAACATCATTCAGCAAGTATATAACACCATTCAGCATTCAGTAAGTATATAACACCATTCAGCAAGTATATAACACCATTCAGCAAGTAAATAACACCATTCAGCAAGTATATAACACCATTCAGCATTCAGCAAGTATATAACACCATTCAGTAAGTATATAACACCATTCAGCAAGTATATAACACCATTCAGTATTCAGCAAGTATATAACACCATTCAGCAAGTATATAACACCATTCAGCAAGTATATAACACTATTCAGTAAGTATATAAACCATTCAGCAAGTATATAACACCATTCAGCAAGTATATAACACCATTCATTGACTAAACATCTGATCGAAACATATTTTTTCTGTATATAAGTATAGCAATATGGTACTCATATTAAAGATAAAAAACGCTCGTTATTATGGTGTAATTTTTTTTTTAAAGTTACGTATAAAAAGTTATTGACGTTTAAAAAAGACGGGGGGAAGTTACATGTGCATTACCTAATTTCTAGTGGGTTTAAAAGACTATATTGCCCCTAGATATTTCAAATCAGTCCAAATTAATGAAAATATTTTACAATTTGGTCCCTATTGATCTCACCCAATAGATCAAAAGATCTAATGGCTGAGATTCTTTCTTACCTTTCTCACACTTTAGGCCTTTTTTACAGAATCCTCTACCTCTATATATATATAGAAAGTATAATGTACTTCACGGCTTAACATACATTAACGTACGCGACCAAATACATAACATGCGTGATTATTTTTTTCATCAACTTAACGTGCGTGATTATCCATCCTATGCGTGATTATCACTAAATAACTGATCCCATGCGTGATTATCTGTTACCATGTGTGATTATCTGTTACCATGCGTGATTATCTGTTACCATGCGTGATTATCTGGTTCATGCGTGATTATAGCCCTGATCTGACGGTTACCATTGTCGCCTACGTGAAGTATGATAAGCCGTGAAGTATGTTAACCGCACTCTATATATATATAAGTGACCGCTAAAATAAGAACCAGCTCGAGTTGTAAGAACCGTGAGAACTTTTTGATCCGGAGCGAGGTGGACCAAATTTTTTTTCATAAACGTAGATGCGTGTATTATAAACACATTTGTAAAAAAAAATTTCAAAAAAAATGTCGTATGTGTAGTTTTGAGCACCACAAGTTTGTGTTTACGGGTATCGTAAATTTTCCGGTTAAATTTACGGTACCCGTAAACACAAACTTGTGGTGCTCAAAACTACACACACGACATTTTTTTTTGAATTTTTTTTACAAATGTGTTTATAATACACGCATCTACGTTTATGAAAAAAAAATTGGTCCACCTCGCCCCGTACGGTGTGGTTCTCACGGTATATATATATATGGGACCGCTAAAATGAGAACCACCTCGAGTTGTAAGAACCGTGAGAACTACACCGTACGAGGCGAGGTGGACCAATTTTTTTTTCATAAACGTAGATGCATGTATTATAAACACATTCGTAAAAAAAAAAATTTAAAAAAAAAAACGCCGTGTGTGTAGTTTTTTACACCACAAGTTTGTGGTTTACGAGTTCCGTAAATTTACGGAACTCGTAAACCACAAACTTGTGGTGTAAAAAACTACACACACGACAATTTTTAAAATTTTTTTTTTACGAATGTGTTTATAATACATGCATCTACGTTTTTGAAAAAAAAATTTGGTCCACCTCGCCCCGGATCAAGTAGTTCTCGCGGTTCTCATAACTAGAGGTGGTTCTCATTCTAGCGGTCCCCTATATATATATATATATAGGTTAAGGATCATTACAGAACACTAATTATTGTGAGAACAAAAAGAACAACTCTAAATCACCAAATTTTTAGATTCAATGTTCATATTTTTTAAATTTTATGTTTCATACATTCATATCTGTATTATATATACAAAAAAAATCCATATATTTTTACCAACACATAGCCTACATACATGTAGGAAATTTAACCTACACATAGCCTACAAATATGTAGGTTATATAAAAACTGAAAGTTTTCTTTATTTTATTTTGAATTTTAGTGTGAGAAACAATAAATATTACATTTTCAAACTTTTTTATTTACTTTTTAGGTTTTTAGGATTGTAAAAATGAGTGATTCATTTTGTTCTGCGTGTTCTCGCAATATTTAGTGTTCTGCATAGAACCTTCCCCTATATATATATATATATATATATATATATATATATATATATATATATATATATATATATATATATATATATATATATATATATTTTTCAGGATTGGAACACCGAAAAATGGATAAAAAAGTAAGAGAGCGGGAGTACAAACCGCAATAGGAAGGGTAGTGGTGAAGGTATATCCTGACATACCGGTGGATCCATAGGGGTTCACGAGCATCACATTAGCTAATCATCTTTATAGAAATTAGTAAATAAGTTGGGTCGAAAAAATACAATTTTTTGTACTCAAATGTATTACGAAAATCCTTTTTAGGAAAGAAAATATGACCGAAAAGTAAAGTGGATTGAAGTTTATTTTGATACCCATCTCAAAAAGGAAAGCAAAAAGAAGTATTGGGCCTGAGAAGTGTAGTTACGGTAGAGAAGTGATATGATCAAGTTGCATGGGTCGGATCTCAACCAACATCAGGATGATCTTGATGTGTGGGCGAGAGTGGCAGGAGATAAAAAGGGTCGGATGTTCGGGGTAGGATCTTCGGATCCTAGTTTCGTGATAAGTGGGAAATTGTCTACATCTACTGATTCTAAATTATATTTTGATGCCACAAGGTCGCAAGAGGAGGCATTGTTTACTTTTTATCAAAGTATTGTAATTCTATAAATTATATAGTTTTCAACAATTAATTAGTAGAAAACAATAACTTAATTTATTGACCCGTTTTAACAATTTAGGTTGAAAAAATCCGAGTTAAAATGGAAAATGAACTTGCAAATGAAAGGGATGCTAGACAAGAGTTGGAGCAAAGAGTGCAACAGATGGAAAAAGAAACGAAAGAAAATGAAGAAAAGAGGCAAAAACAAATCAAGAGTTTATGAAAAAATTTCATCCTCCCGTTAATCATTAGCAGTAGACTTTTAATTATTCCGGATCTTTATGCTTAACAACGGTGGTTTTGTGATTGAAACGAACTCGGGATTTTTGTTATTTATTCTGAATCTTTATGTTTAGCAATGGATGATTTTGTAATTAAACGTGCTCCGAATTTATGTTATTTGTTTTTGTTAAATTTATATTCCGAATCATATTTATCAATATGCATCTTTCAGGAGGAAAAAAGCAGGTATTTTTTGTTTTTTCTATAATTTTTTTAAATGTACCGTAAGAAATGTGTAGGAAAAAGACTAAACATGTTTCGTCAGATTCCGTTGGAATTCTGCAGGAAAAAAAAGATAGTTTCGTAGGAAATGCGTAAGAAAAAAGAATACATTTATGTTAGAATTGTGTACGGAAAAAAACTAATTTTGTCGGAATTGCGTAGGAAAAAGAAATACATTCCGTTAAAATTGTGTAGGAAAAAAGCTAATTTGGTAGGAAATGCGTAGGAAAAATGAATCCATTCAGTTGGAATTGTGTAGGGAAAAAATATTTCCGTAGGAACTGTGTAGGGAAAACGAATACACTCCGTTGGAATTGTGTAGGAAGAAAAAAATCGTAGGAATTGTGTAAGAAAATTAAAATATAATAAATATTATATAATAAATATAAATATAATTGATTTAAACACAAAATTTAAAAAAATATTCCGTGGGAAATGTGTCGGAAAGTTAAGAAAATTAATTACGTGAGAAAATAAGTAGGATAATTCTTACGAAACATTTGTGTGGGAAAAGAGTAGGAAAATCCGTAGGAAATGCGTCAAAAAAGATTACATACGAGTAGAATTCCTACATCCCATTTTCGTGGGAAATCCGTGAGTAACTTCAGTTACTCATAGATTTCCCATGGAAATTGACGTGAGAATAGTAGCAGTTTTCTAGTAGTGACAATGGATGGCACAAGATGAAACAATGTCAAGCAAAATATAACACAATAGCGAAAAATATAACACAATGGCGAGTAAAAAAAGACACAATGACACAATTATAGAAAAGACACAATGGTAAATAAAAGACACAATGATAATAAACAAAAATTCTAAAATCTACAACCTATTAATCCAAAAGTGAAAACCTAAAATCTCACATCGTAGAATTCGATGAGACGGTCCCAATACCGCTTAAATGAGGTCAATCGGAGTTCGTTTAATACCCTTTGTATGACTTCTTATTTTTAGAAGCCTTTGTATTTGATTCTAAACTTAATTTTCATTATAGCTAACAACTTCTTTAATAATAATAATAATAATAAGAATAATAATAAGAATAATAATAAGAATAATAATAATAATAATAATAATAATAATAATAAGAATAATAATAATAATAATAATAATAATAATAATAATAATAATAATAATAATAATAATAATAATAATAATAATAATAATAAGAGTTAATTACATAGTTTGTCCCTGTGGTTTGCACAAAGTAACATACTTAGGTACTAGTAGTTTCAAATCACATTCTAGGGTATTAACTTTTCATTTTGTAACGTTTAGAGGTATTAACGTTATTTGTAGGTTTAAAATCACATTCTATTAGTACCTAAATATGTTATTTTATGCAAAGCACAAGGACTAACTATGTTAATACCCTAGAAATTAATACCTCCAAACGTTACAAAATGAAAAGTTAATACCCTAGAAAGTGATTTTAAACTATTAGTACCTAAGTTTGTTATTTTGTGCAAACCACAGGGACTAACTATGTAATTAACTATAATAATAATAATAATAATAATAATAATAATAATAATAATAATAATAATAATAATAATAAAAAAAATAAAAGATGAAGAAGAAGAATGGTGGGTGATGTGGACTGGCTGCTAGTTATTGGCTAAAAAAAGGTTTTCAGGATTTATTACATAGATAAAATTCGAAAGAGATACAATTCAAGATTTACCAAGGTCCAAGAAACTCATCCAAACACAGATGGGCCAGAATTCACATAGATTGCCAAATCCAGAACAACTGTATACTAACTTACACGAAATACAATTCAACAATGCACTAATTATAAAAACAACTCAAAGAACCGCAAGCATATCCTCTGCACTACTAGCAGTAAAAGCACCACCTTCTTCAAGGTTCAAAACCTTCACAATCCCATCTTCCACAAGCATAGCATACCTCCTTGATCTAACCCCTAATCCAATCGGATTATCACTCAAATCCATTTCGCACCCGATTGCCTTAGTAAAATCTCCATTCCCATCACTCAGCAGCAACACATTGTCTCCAACTTTCAAATCCGCCTTCCACGCCTTCATTACAAACGCATCGTTCACAGAAACACACGCAATTGTGTTCACGCCTTTCGCTTTGAGCTCCTCGGCCTTTTCAACGAATCCAGGGAGGTGTTTTTGGGAGCAAGTTGGTGTGAAAGCGCCTGGAACGGCGAATAGGATTGTTTTTTTGGATTTGGTGAGGTCGGATATGGTGGCGGTTTGGAGTTCGCCTTCAGAGTCGAAGTAGGATAATGTGGCTTCGGGCAGCTTGTCTCCTACGGAGATTGTGGCGGCTATTTTGGCGAATTTGAAGGAGGAGTGGGCGCGGAGGGGGGTGATGGGGCGGAGGGAGTAGGAGTAGGAGTAGGAGTAGGAGGAGGAGGCGGAGATGCGGTGGAGTTTGGAGGATGAGGAGATGCCGGAGAAGGCGAATGAAGGTGTTGTGGCTGCCATTGTTTGTAGGGTGAGTGTGTGGGTTTAGAAAGGATATATGGGGATAATGTGTTATGGTGTTACATGGATGTTGGTTTGGCAGGTTGTGTAAATTGGACGGATGATTTTATGACTCTTGTTGTAAGGTGGTGATAGTAATTAGGGACCATTGTTTCAAAATATATCAAAATCAAAGAACTTCAAAAATAGTAGTATGAATAAAAAATAAGTAAACTTAAATGCATCGTTAAAATGCATGGGGTGTAAATGAAAAGTTTCATTAAATGTTGTAACCAAATTAAAAAAGAATCAAACCATATTATTCATAAGGTTGGTTTTCAAAGATATAGTTAATAGTTAATGGAAGTTTTATTATCGTTATAATTTAACTAAAGTTACTATTTCTTCAATTTATCTTCACATTTTGTTATTTTATAAAGAATTAATTACATGGATAGTTTATGTGGTTTACCCATATTATAGATTTTATGCACATTTTTTCAGAAATTACACCTTTCCACATGTGAATCCGAGAAAAAGTGACATATTTGATTCTCGGCCACAAATGAGATTATCTTTTGTGTGAAATAACTAAATTACTCATTTCTTAAACAATTAAAACAATCACATGAAATATACAATGAATTAAATGCTACTTTGTCATTATAATCATCATATCCCTCATTTAGCTCTATTTAAAGTAAATAATATTAAATGTCTTCAATATGATATATTTTTTTTTTGAACGGCAAACCCACTTTATATATATATATAAAGAGCCAGCAAAGAACTTAAAGAAAACTACAAACACCAAAGAAAAACTCACTTCAATATGATATTATTTAAAGATCTTATATTAAATGTCTTCAATATGATATAAATCAAACAAATGAGTAGTTATCCTAAAGACAACCAAGACAATGTCCGGTCTCTATCTCTTTGTTGCTCTCTTCTTCATCCCGACCATTTCATATGTTTATGCAACTAATGCTTCAGAAAATTGTTTTCTTACTTCTAAATGGCATATGATCGTTACTAGTGACCTCCCTAGTGATGTCAAAATTTTTCTCCATGGAGACGATATGGAGCAAAATCTTGTCCTTTCTTTTGGGAATGCTTATGGTTGGTACTTTTGCGATTCGGGTCGTGCTTATACCGGCAAGTTCATTTGGGGTTCAAAGAATACAACTTGGATTTGTATAATAAGCGTATCAATAAAATATGCTACCATTATAGATTCGTAATGGGTACACAACATTGTTACTGGTTAATTAGATCAGAAGGGTTTTATGTATCTCGGCGTAACTCGCCGTTTCCTAATTCTGATTGGCATTTGGAATATAAGTGGTAATGTCAAATAAAAATAATAAAGTTTCTTCTAAACATTTTACTATGTATGTGTTGTATTATTTCTGTGTTTGTTTGTTGTTGATTTTTTTTTTTTTTTTTTTACAAAGCAATGGCAGGTAGTCGGGCAACAAGTTGCGCCGCCACCCCCTTTTGAATAGAAAAACCAATTCTACTAAATACATAGTTTGAAACCTTTAGCGACGAAGAATTACTATTAACGACTTTTTGAACCCGATTCAAAAGTCGCACAGCGTCAGGAGCGAGACCACCAAAGGTATCAAACGCAAACGGGACAAACACATGTTGATTCTCCAGGCAGGCTTTCTCATGTTTTGCCACTTTGCTCGCCTCTGCCTTGAGCACCGCTTGCTCTACGACAAACCCCTTGTCCTTGAGCCCGACAAGGGGGGAGACTCCAGTTAGATCTACGCAAGCGTGTTTCCCCCCTTCCCATCCAAACACAAGGATGTCCGCCGGGCGTAAAGTGGACCTCCCCTCTAAGGGGTCCGTCAGGAAATTTACCGGAGCCTCCTTTTTGGCAGAGATCCCGGCCCGCTTAAGAACATCACATAACACATCTCTCACCCAATCATGCCGATATTTAAACCCTGGTAGCTATTTACAGTGGATCGCGTGCTCGCCGAAAGAATCCAAACACGCTTTGCGGCATACCGGACATGGCTCGTCAACTGGGAACAAAGGAATCATCAGTCGGTATCTAAGGATAGCACGGTATTCCACAGCCGACATGTGTTGCCCCAAGCCTTCAATAGGTGCGACAGACAGAAAATCCTGAGCATCTGGGGCACGTAGACATTCAAACACAGCTCTTTGCCGAGGGGATAAAACAAACTTCTCTTCAAACCTCTTGACAATTTCGCCATATAAGGCATTCGCCAGAATTTTCTGGGATTTAGGAGGGGCGGTGTCTTTAATGTAGAAACCGTCAATATCAAGGTCGGGAAGAGAACTATGCAAACAGTCCAACGCACTCCTGTAATCGGAGTCTAAAACATCCCCACCACATTCTCGAAGTATGTGGTCTTGTAAACCCCAAGATTGGGCCCTTGAAGCCACGAAGGCATATGAAGAGGCATCCTCGGCCGTACAAATCCCTAAGCCTCCGAACCGGGTCGGGAGAGAAGTCAACCTCCACTGGAGATCTCCAAAAAAGGCACCCCCACAAACAACAATATCCTCTAAAGCTCCCCGGAGGCCTTCATCAAAAACAGAGACAGCTCCCCCGACCAAAGAAGGTTGACACGTTCGAAGACCAAACAGTAATTTAGCAACACCCATACAAGAACGAAGCAAGAGGAGCTCGCTCTGAGGGTCCCGTAGGCGTTTAAGGCACCCCATCAGCTCGACTGCACATTTCGCTCTTTTAAGAGCCATACTACTAATAAACTCTGCATTACGACTAACGGCACCCCCCAGGAGTTTCACACCCAGCACCGGCCTCCCAATCCCCCGAGGGAATAAGCCCTCCTAAACCTTTACACCATTGCAGGTTGGCCAGAAAACTTCAGTCTTCTTTATATTAAGTTGAAGCCCTAAGGAAGGACCCTCCGCTCTGATGATATCTAAAGCATTAGCCACTTGGGTGACATCTCCAATAAGCGTTCTGTCATCTAGGTACCAGGCGTGAAATAGAAGTTTGCAGCGATCCCTTATTCGGTGAACAAGGGGGTGTAGAACAAGGGCAAAAAGGAGGGGCCCCAAGGGGTCCCCCTGCTGAACGCCAGTAGTAGACCAAATATACTCATCCCCCACATATAATCTAGCTGGTTGGCCATATAAAAAATCGACCCACGTAGAAATAGAAGGACACCTTTTCCTTACCTCGTACAGTAGGGCTGTCCTATCAACCAAATTAAAGGCGTTCGAAAAATCAACAGTAAGCATAGCAAGAGACCCATCTTGGTGGTACTTATTAAGGAACCTGTTCGCACTATGAAGAACGGCCTCTGCCCCACACGGAATCCCTACCCCAAACTGGAAATCGCCAAGGTATTTGGCCATCTCCTTCCCAACACCTTTCATGGCCACCTTGGAGATCACCCTCCTCCAAATCTACCCAACAGCGATAGGCCTAATCCCATTATCCGGCTTGAGAAGAGGTGTAAGAGGAGCAGAAGTAACAAACTCCGCCAGACTCCTCGGGCACCTCCCCCCCAAGCACAAATTAACCATAGCTGAAGTAGCCCTAAGCAGACTATCAGCAATCACAGACCCCTCCCCACAAAAAGCATCTAAAAGATGTTGGGCCCTTAAGCCGTCTCTCCCGCACGACGTACCTTTGGGGAAAGATTTAATACACCCGAGCACACAATCGGCCTCCACCACAAGAGGAGACTCAGAAGGCAAGGAGGCAGGCATGGAAGGAGGGGGCATACATGGGTGCTTAGCCACTAAAGCCTCCAGAGTATTCTTATTGAGAGGGGCGACCCCCGAGGAGCATAAAACTTTAACCGCTGCAGTGAAATGACCATCAGCAACCTTACGTAAACATTGTTTCACATTGGCCCCCCACTCATTATCATTCTCAGTGCCCTTTTTGATTCCATCCGTAACCCCCCTCGCGGGTTGATCAAACAACGACTGGACAAGAGTGGCAAAACCCTCACGATCACCCCACTGAGCCAAAGACCGCTGGATGCTAAGGCATTGGCCCGTCTTCCTATTGCCCGACCTCTTGTCCTGACGACCAACAGGCTTGAACACCCGCAAGGTGCATCGTGGTAATATCAAAAGTCGAACCCATGCCTCAACAGAATCAGGCATAGCAACCACCTTGTCCAAAGCTGCAGTTAAGGATTGGGCAAATGCCATACGACAACTAAGGGGGATACTCTTAACAGTCTTGATGGGGAGAGAGAAAACACGGTCAAGCAAAGCAATATCTACACCCAACTCTTCCGACGAGGTATCAACGTTTTCAACACCGGGTCTAGTGATGCCAACAATAAAACCCTGTTCATCTCTCTCACCTGGCACAAACCGAATAACCTTATCCTCATGGTGGCACGCCCGACTGAAAGCATGAGGGCACATACACTCACCACATAACCATTGTCCGGACACCCTCAAACCTTCACAAACAGATGTAAAAAGATTAAGATTGTCAGCAATTGCACATCTCAAAGAATCTTTCCTATCGTCTGAGCCAAAATGGTGACTCTTGATATGTGCCATTAACCTTGGGAATCCCTTAGCCCCCACCAAGCCATCGGGGCAACAATGAAACCGTCGGAAAGGACAAGGCCAGGAACTGCTACCATTAGAACCAACCATAACAAAACTAAGTAAGCGGAGTTGACACTTAGATAATGTCGCGTACGCCACCACCAATAAAGAAAACCCAACCCAAAAGGAATCGCAGCTGATGGGTCAAAAGGTAATTGAACCGCTACGCTAAAAAACCCCGAAAAATCACCTAGGCATTTCGTCGAACACCTTGCGTGCGAAGAAGAAAAACACAAAACTTGAAGAGGTAACCGGCTTCTTTCTTGAGGGGGAACATTGCAAGTGATTGAAGTGAAATTCGAATGTAAATTCGCAGAGTAGCTTTTGGTGCCGGTGATTGCATTAGCTCCTAGATTCTTGGGGTATTGAAGGGATTAAAGAGGACACGCAGAAAAGGTAAAACAGAGGATGAAAGTTTGCTAGTAAAAGGAAGGAAAAGAAACTGAATGGGAAAAACGCAGAAAAGAAATCAAAGGAAACGTCTGAGAATTGTCGATCATAGGACCGACGTTGTTTCATTAATTACTTTTCTTTTTTATTTCTTTTTTGTTGTTGATGTCTTTTAATTTCTAACGTTTTTAATTGTCATGTTATTTTCATTTAGCTGAACTAACATAGATATACAACTTTATTAATTGATGAATATAAATGGCTCAAACTATCCACACACCCTATCTGCCTATTTAGACACCCTTTGCCTCGTATATGCCTCGTATAGGCCTATACGAGACGTATAGGCCTATACGAGACGTATAGGGTTACATCAAACTCAGTGTCTGACTCATGTCAGTTCTGGTTTGACTGCTCCTATATGCCTCGTATAGGCCTATATGGGGCGTATAGGACCCCTCGTATAGGTCTCATATATGACCCCTGCCCATATATGCCACGTATAGGCTTATATGGGGCGTATATAAGGGTTTTTTTTAACAAACATTTTATACAATATTAATCGTTTTAAAAAACTTTTATACAAAAACAAGTTTTCTATTTTAAATAAATAAAAATAACAAGTACATGATATGATACAACACCTGTATAGGCCTATACGAGATCTAAACCACACCTATAGTTCTATGCGAGACATATACTACACCTACATGCCTATACAAGTTATTATAATTAATAATAGTTTTTTTATAATTAATATTAGAGTTATTATAATTAATTTGAGTTTTTTATAATTAATATTAGAGTTATTATAATTAATTTGAGTTTTTTATAATTAATATTAGTGTTATTGATATTATTAAGAGTTTTTATAATTAATATGAGTGTTATTATAATTAATATGAGTTTTTCATAATTAATATTAGTGTTATTGATATTAATATGAGTTTTTTATAATTAATATTAGTGTTATGGATATTAAAAAGAGAAAACAAAAAAACTTATAAATATATGCCCCATATAGGGCTAGACTGGGCGTATAGTGGGGTCCAAAAGACCATTATAGCCCTGTTTTGCCCCCAGTCTAGGCCTAATTCAGGGGTAAAATGGTAATTTGCTTTATATACATACGCCTCGTACAGGCCTATACTAGGCATATAAGAGAGGCAAAAAAGACCATTATAGCCCTGTTTTGCCCCTAGTCTAGGCCTAATTCAGGGGTAAAATGGTCTTTTTCGTCTATACGCCCCATATAGGCCTATACGAGACATATACGAGACATATAAGACAAAATATGACATAATCAGAGATTCTCTTGGAAATTGAAAAAGGTTATACGCTACGTATAGACCTATACGAGGCGTATATGAGGGATAGTAAATAGGGACTAGGGTGTGTGAATATGTAGACTTACTTTAGTATCAATACATTTGCAATAAATATAACCAGATATGTATCTTTATTACATAAAATATAAGAAAGATAAATTCTTTTCTTTAACAGCACACTTTAATTAAAAAAGCAAACACAAACAATTACACAATTATATTTCCAATAAATATAATCACATATGTATCTTTATTACATAAAACTAGTTTATAGACCCGTGTATTACACGGGTTGAATAAAGACAATATGTTATGTAAACCCGTGTAACGCATAGACTATAACCTAGTGACTTAGATTATAATAATTATTAATTATAATAATATAATAATTACAAATAGATAATAATAACAATAGCAATAACAATTTTTCTCCTTTGTTCCTAAGTTTTGCATTTTTATTGTCATTTTCATCAAGCCCGTTAACTTTATCAAAAAAGTCAGTTTAATGAGGGGCATTTTTGTCTTTTTACTTTTTTAATTTATTGTTTTTTTAATCCAAATAAAACCCACCCCGTTAATTTATGTCATCGCTCAAATGTGAACTTAAAAAGATATGTAAATATCTTCTATTTAACTTAATCATTGTTGATATTAAATTACAAAAATAAATTAAAATATAATCTAGATTATATAAAATATAATTTAAATTTTAAACTATATACCATATAGTGCAATATTATAGAGATACTTTATTAACAGTACTGTATTATGAATTTACCTCGAGATAGTTGGTAAACGGGCAACAAGTTGCCGCTACCCATTTTTGAATAGCAAAACTAAGCCTTTTAAAAATTACGTTCATGGATCTCGGAGTCATAACATTACTATGCATGACCATTTGAACTCGACTAAGTAGCTCCACAGCCTCTGGCGCCAGAAAACCAAAAGTATCAAAAGCAAATGGGATAGACACGTGCTGGTTGTCAAGGCACGCTTTCTCATGTTTGGTTACTTTACCCGAAGCAGCCTGACCCACCGTGAAAGTACTACCCCCTAAGCCAACAAGCGGGGAAACCCCTGTTAGATCCACACAGGCATGTTTTCCTCCTACCCATCCAAAGACCAGAATGTCGGCTGGTCGAAGGGTAGATCTCCCTTCCAACGGGTCTGTTAAGAAATTAACGGGTGCCTCTTTCTTAGCAGAAATACCAGCGCACCTGAATATGTCAAAAAGGACATCCCTAACCAAATCATGTCGGTATTTGAAGCCCGTGAGCTCTCTACAATGAACCGCATGCTCCCTAAAGGAATCCAAACACACCTTATAACAAACAGGGCATACCTCATCCAACTGGGAATAAAGGAATCATGAGGCGATACTTAAGGATAAAGAGTTATATTCGCAATAAAGTTTTTTTTGTATCGGACACCACATGTGTTATATATTAATAATAATATTGCTAAATTAAGAGATACCTGTGTGTAGTTATTCGCAAGCAAATTATTTGGTTAGATTAGACAATCTAGGTCTACAAGTATATAACCTAATTTGGTTTGATCACAATGATTAAAAAATACAATTTAATGTCACATATGAAAATAAAAATAAATAAATAAAATACTACAATAGTATAAGATAAATATTTTTATGTATTACGTATTTATCTATACTTATGTATAGATTAATAAATTGGATATATTAATATGATATAATAACAATTTTTATTTATTTGTTGTTGTGTATAAATTATATATTAATATGATATAATAACAACAAGAAGAATCTAATTCTAATAAAAAACTTCAACTAATGCCACATGTTATTTTCTCATTCAAAATTCCAACTAATGTCATATGGCATTTTCTTATTATAATCACTAATAATATATTTAATTAATATCTAATTCTAATTAATGATTATTAATAATATTATGCTATTAATAATAATATTAATTAAAATTCAAGATTGATGATTAAAAAAATACTTATAATTTTTATTAAAAGAATACTTCAACATTTTTTGAACTTTTTTTAACGGTAGTTATCTATAATTTTAAAACCTATGATTTTAATACTTTTTAAAATGAATAATTATGCTTAAGTTTTTTCATATAATCTATAATTTTCATATCCACATAGTAGTTGTGGTTTCAGATTTATTCTTTTATTTTACACTAATTTATGATTAAGGTGAATATATATGAACTACTCAAGTCAATCACATATTTGTAATAGGATTTTTGTTTCTTTTTAATGGTAAGTGTTTGAATCTTATTTATCCTTCTTTTCAGGTTGTAACGGGTTAATATCAAACCAGGTGATTTTTTTACGGGTCAAAAGGATTTAAGTCATGTTAGGCCAACGTATCAACTCCTTTTGTGCATTCTATTATATATATATATATACACAAACACACATTTTATAATGTGTGATGTATTGTTTATGAGTAGCGAAAACATATTATCAAAAGTATGGTATAAGATTTCTTTTTAATAAAACGATTAAGAATATTTTAAGCATTCAATTACTTTTGACACATTTGGTTATTTCACGGGTTTGCTTTTTAAAAAATGTATCATGTTACTCAGTTGAATCTTTCCGACAAAATACAACTCTAATTAATCATTTCCACTATCATATGTAAAAATGTAATTTCAGTCCTGTGTTGTATTTAGAGATTTATGACAGAAAAGTTATATCGATAAACGTAGAAAATCATTGGAACTTCATGTGGGTGATAGGGTTTTGCTGAAAGTCTCACCTTGGAAAGGTGTGGTCCGTGTTGGGAAACGAGGCAAGTTAAATCCGCGTTACGTTGGACCATTTGAAATTATACAAAGAATCGGCACTGTGGCTTATAGATTGAATCTCCCTGAAGATTTCAGCAGCGTGCATAACGTTTTTCATGTCTCGAATCTAAAGAAGTGTCTATCTGATGAAACACTTGGTTTTCCATTCAAAGAGCTGAAGGTATTAGCATTAGCAACCCCCGCTGAAAGAATGAATGCCCGCTCATATAGATTCTATTTCATGCTTTGCTATAACCTTCCTCGCTCATTTGACTTTTCTTTGGCCTGGTGGGCATGAAAAAGAACTATGTTTTATCGAGGAACCAGTTGAGATCATGGATAGAGAAGTCAAAACTATTAAACACAACAGAATCCCTATTGTGAGAGTTTGTTGGAGCTCGAAACGTAGACCGCAGTTCACATGGGCGCGAGAAGATCAAATGATGCGCAAGTATCCTCAATTGTTCAAAACCGTGACACCTAATGTTGAATCAACTAGCGAATTTCGGGACGAAATTCCCACTCAACTTGGGGATGATGTAACATCCGAAAATTTCAGATTATAAACTACTCTCGTAAACTCTTTTGTCATGATCATTCATTCACACATTACACTTAATTGGAATTAATTAAGGTCATTGAACATTACACAAGTACCAATGCAAACATTCACGTAGCACTAATTCGGGGAATTACTGGATGTGGCATTAATTCGGGGAATTACTAGACGTGGCAGTAATTCGAGGAATTACTGGACCACACACGAGTCTGTTCATTACCCTATTGGTAAATTTTCGGGACGAAAATTCAATCAACTTGGGGATGATGTGACAACTGAGATTCTTAGGTTAACACCGTTAACTTTTCTCAGTTAAACCTTTGTGATTTATAGAACATTCGTACAAGCATTGTGTCACACGTGTAAATTATAACAAACGGAACTAATACAAACTAGTGGGACTAGTCTTGTACATGCACCAAAGTTACTTGGTTACTTTCTATACGAGTTTCAAAGTTAAGAAACTTAGAGGGACTTGATGTGTGAAATACCAAACTAGAAATAATTACTTTCTATCTAAGTTTCAGAAAGTAGAAAATTGAGGATGCGACATCTAACAAACCTAAAATAAAAACCTTTTTTTAATAAAAATCCCAACCCTAATCAGCCCCCATAACCCCATACGAACACACATACTATCTGCCTCTCATCTGGTTGACGAAGAACAAGGCAATGAGGATTTATCTTTTTCGATTCTTCAAGCTTTCTCGATCTCAATCTCTCTTGTTAATGTGTTTTGATTTTGTGTATTGTTCTTGTGCACGCATACATGATTCTTGGCTGCAAACATTATGAAAACATGATTCTTGAATGTTAGGGTTTAAGTAATTAACAAGTTCTTAATCATCTATGAAGTTTACTAGTTTATGTGTTCGATAGTTATGCACGTATGCTAGAGTTTCAATTAATACTTGATATTGGTGGTAGATTATTGTTGAATCTGATGTACTTGATGTTATACTTGGAGTAAGGGTCGAAATTAGATCAAATAGCATCAGGAAAACGTTTTTGTGAAAAGCTGTAAGGAAATATGTCACACCCCGGATTTCCACGTGTTACCGGTGGGCCCGGTAGGGGAGTATCGTGACGTGGTTGGCAACATAATAGTCAAACAACACAATATTTAAATGCACAGCGGAAGCAAAGTATAGATTCATTTCAACCAAACGATATTGTAATATTAAGTATCACAAGTAGTTGAATATAAATCCACAGGTAGAATAAAATAAAAGGAAATAGTGTTCAACAGTCTATGACATCCAAGCTTGCGAGACTTATTGTGGATGCTAGGAGACAAGCCAGCCTATTACGCGTAGTACCTGCACTTAACCTTTTTAAGAAAAATACGTCAGTTTACACTGGTAAATACAATCAACCGACTCATTTTGAAAAGAGTTTATGAAAAAGCATTTAAGGCACAAGGCACAAATAATATTTTATAACTTGGGATAATTATTTAAATATAATGCTTGTAAAGGATTTACATGTTACTTATGCGTTCAGTAGCCCGGATCGAGCCGGGTTAAAGATCAATAGACACACCACATTGCGTATATGAGACACCTACAGGTGTACGCCTACACCTGGGTGCTAAGGTCGTGGCCATTTCGTAAAATGATGTCAGGGATATCCGGGACATGGTCATTAACCCCCCAAAGGCTTTAAGCAAACAAAACAAATTAAACGAGACATCTCAATACTTTAACCATAAAACAATTAAAGATTCAATGCCCGACCAAGCGGTATTTTATATACCGTACCCCAAGCCCGTATAGGGAAAATAAGTTAAAAGTATTTACCTGAGCAAGTATAAATCAAAATCAGCGAGTGCAAGTATCTTTTACCGGTTCTCCTAATCTGGAACGAAGGTTTAATAATAACCTATTAGAATCCTAACGGGTCTTTAGTTAAGCTTACGCTTAGACCGGTTAGTTTTAAAGATACGGTTCGTACGCACGATTAAGCGAAGACCGGATAGAATGTGATTTAGACCCGACAAGCTTGAAGACTTGCTTAATATGGGTATATTATACACATTCTGGATTTTGAGATAAAACCGATAAGGTTTGACCCGTTTCGGCTAATTTATGTAAACTAGTTACATAAACCGAACCGAACGCGTATGAAGCGTAACGGGTAACCATAAGAGTCCTAAACAGGTTTCCTAAGTTAACATGCCTTAAATATGTTGTGATATCAGTAAGATACATTCCGTTATGCCCAAAACGAGTTTAATCTCATATTAAGCCCCGTAGGAGTATTTTGGTCATTTTAAAGATTATAAAAGGAATTAATTTATCTTCTGTGATCCAGGTCTGATTAAATCAGTAAAATGGTTTATTTTAACAGGTTATAACATTTGGTTATAAGTCTTATATGCCAAAATAGTTTTAAACCCTAACTATGCGTATAATACGCGTATAAAGCCATTTTAAGCGACGTACGCTTTAAAATAGGATTCTGAGTTTCCTGATCAGTTAAACAGGTTCAAAACACTCCATTTAATATTTAAAATCAGTAGCAATTGGATTGGCATCAAAAGGATTTGTAAAACTCATTTTATGGCCGAAAAGGGTATATTCGGTATTTACCGAATCAAGGCACTAATCCCAGCTTATGATCAGTTTAAAAATAATTAAAAATCTTCAAAAATCCCAAAATATTATATTACATCAGTGGGTAAAAGGTTTGGTGTCAAAAATTGGGTTTAGATAGGCTTTATGCTAATGACGCCATTTAATCACTAAGGATCGTTCTAATTACGTCATTGAGCATAACTCCCAATCTATATGTCCAACTGATGTAAAAATTTACAGACATGTTTAATAATCAGTAACTAATATTATTTTACTTTCATATTTCCAAAATTCTTGTTTTATGGTCATAAGGGCATTACGGTCAATATTTAGGCGATTAACGGAATCGTCGGACAATTAAGGATTTATGTGGTATAAATGCAGAGGGTTATACACATATGTAACTAGGTCCTAATGGAACTTTAAGGTATGTCTAAACCTATCTAAACCGGGTCTGAACTGAGGTCAAAGCAAAAGTCAAACTTTTGCGTCTTTCGGTTCCGAATCGGTTCAAAACAGAAAGTTGCCGAATTAAACAAGCTTAAACAAGTTATTATACTTATTTTCTAGTTATATGAACGATAAAACAGATTACACGCCTTCTGTATCGTTAATTACACGATTAATGATTATGTTGACTTTTTCGGACAAGTTTGACTCGACAATCGACCTAGTTAGGATTGGAATCAGTGGGTGCCCTTTCAAGGGTTTAAAGCCCACATAATTACCAACTTATAACAACTTTCGAATCGAAAAAACCTTGGTCCGTTTGTGATTTATCGCTAAGTCAAACCGTAGTTACGACGGTTTGACTTCTAGGCCAAAAACGAATCAAGACTCAATTTAGAAGGGTCAAGGATACTTACGTAAGTCTAATAGATGATTTGGAAGGCTTGTATCAGGTCTTGAGCTCCTCTAAATGTCCAGAAGTTGTAATGAGGTTGTATGTTGCAACATGATAATTTTATAAGAACTTTGATCTTTATCAAATGATGCCAAATGGGTCTAGGGTTGTAATCAGATGTCCAACATGTGTCCCTAAGGCTATAAACCACCTTAGACAAGCCCATAGAATCGAAACTTGCCATTTAAGTCGGTTAAAAACACAACAGGCACCTGCCTGTCATTTTTCGCATCTGCAGGTCTGATGCGGCCCGCATTAGATGTTGTTGAACCTCAGGCGGGCCGCCTGAGACTTGTGATCAGGTTAACATGTTTTCTTTAATTGCATTTTGGCCCCCGGTCCTCCTAAACGTCGCTTTCACATGTATTCTTGCATTATGGGGCTTGAAGATTAACATATAGGGGCTTTAAAACTTATATCCACTTTGTGAAGCCCTCGGCCACTTCGGGTTTGCCCGAAAAACCCTAAATTTCAACGTTGACGCTTATAACCCCTCGCACACGAATTTTATCACAACTTTCTCATACGGTAACGAAACTTGGTGAAATTTTTATGGTACATTCTAGTGAGCATAATTAATCGTTACAAGGCTTCGGGTTTGCTAAAAGGTCACTCAGAGGTATAACTTAAACATGTTGACACATTTAACCCCTGTAGTTTGTAATCTCTCACTTTCTTTCACAATTCGCTTCGTATGATCCATGATCCATTCGTTTAAGGTTATAAACATCATGTAGGGTTATTGTAAAGTATATTTATTCATTGTTGACACTTTGAACCCTTATATTTACACAGTTTCATTGTTTGTCAACTTTAGTCCTTCAAGAACATTCATTCACACGTTCAAACCTATGACACGTGTCAACACATCATAGGACGTAAATTTTCGAGGTGTTACATCCTCACCCCCTTAAAAGAAATCTCGACCTCGAGATTTACTGAAACAGATAAGGGTACTTTTCTTTCATCGTGGACTCAACCTCCCACGTATACTCGGGACCTCTACGGGCATCCCATTTGACCTTTACAATCGGTACTTGCTTCCTTCGAAGCTTCTTAACCTGTCGATCCTCGATCGACAATGGTTTTTCCACAAATTTTAAGCTCTCATCTATATGCACATCTGTATGTGGTATGACCAGTGATTCGTCAGCGAAACACTTCTTCAGATTACAGATGTGGAACACATTGTGTATACTACTGAGCTCTTCAGGTAAGTTTAACTTATAGGCAACTGACCCGACACGTTCGATAACCTCGAAAGGTCCTATGTATCTCGGGCTTAGCTTACCTTTCTTACCAAATCGCATCACCCCCTTCCAGGGTGACACTTTAAGTAGGACTTTGTCACCTACTTCGAAGTGAAAATCCTTACGACTTGGATCAGCGTAACTCTTCTGCCTATCTCGGGCAGCTTTGAGACGATCGCGAATCTGGACAATCTTGTCCGTCGTCTCGAACACTATTTCTGGTCCAGACAATTGGACATCTCCAACTTCCGCCCAACACACGGGCGATCTACACTCTCTACCGTATAAGGCCTCGAAAGGCGCATCCTTTATGCTGGTGTGGTAGCTATTGTTGTAGGAGAACTCAATTAGTGGTAGGTGGTTATCCCAACTACCACCCAAATCGATCGCACATGCGCGTAGCATGTCTTCCAACGTTTGAATAGTACGCTCACTTTGACCGTCAGTCTGAGGATGGTAAGCCGTACTAAAGTTCAAACGTGTGCCCAAAGATTGTTGGAAGCTTTTCCAAAAATGTGACGTGTATCTAGTATCTCGGTCAGAGATAATAGACACAGGTATGCCATGTAAGGCTACAATCTTATCAACGTATAACTGGGCTAACATGTCGGAGCTATAAGTCTCCTTGATGGGTAAGAAATGAGCTGACTTAGTCAGTCTATCAACGATCACCCATATAGTATCATTGCCTTTCCTTGTCTTTGGCAGCTTGGTGATGAAATCCATCGTCACCATCTCCCACTTCCATGTGGGAAGTTCAGGCTGTTGTAGCAAACCTGACGGCTTTTGATGTTCTGCTTTGACTTGCGCACACGTCAAACATTTAGCTACATAGGTAGCTACAGACTTCTTCAAGCCTATCCACCAATAATTTGCCCTTAGATCCTGGTACATCTTATCTGCTCCAGGATGAACGGAATATTTAGAGCTATTGGCTTCCTGGAGGATAACATCTCGGAGTCCTCCGTAAATTGGAACCCATATTCGTCCATTCAATTTTAGTATTCCGTCCTTGCTAAGTGTTAACTGCTCCTCAGTTACCCCTAGCTTTTCGTTAGGATAGTTAGCTTCCAACACCGCTTCCTTCTGTGCAGCTAACAACCTTTCAATCAAATTGTTCTTTATTTCCATGCGCTTGGCATTGATTCGGATGGGTTTCACCTTCTCCTTTCGACTCAAGGCATCGACGACTACATTCGCCTTGCCGGGATGGTATCTTATTTCACAATCGTAATCATTCAGAGTTTCCATCCAACGGCGTTGCCTCATGTTCAAGTCCTTCTGATTGAACAGATGTTGAAGGCTCTTGTGATCAGAATAGATCACACATTTGATTCCATATAAGTAGTGCCTCCATAGTTTTAGTGCAAACACAACGGCACCCAACTCCAAGTCATGGGTGGTGTAATTCTTTTCGTGCACCTTTAACTGGCGTGAAGCATAGGCAATGACTTTGCCTTTCTGCATAAGCACACATCCCATCCCGGTGTGTGATGCATCACAATAAACTACAAACTCCTCTATTCCATCGGGCAATGTCAGTACTGGAGCATTGCTTAACTTCTGTTTCAGAATATCGAAGGATTCCTGCTGCTTAGGACCCCAGTCAAACTTAATCTTCTTACGTGTCAGCGAAGTCAGGGGTGCAGCAATCCTTGAGAAGTTTTCAATGAATCGCCTATAGTATCCTGCCAAACCTAGGAAACTACGAATTTCTGTAGGCGTCTTTGGCTCATGCCAATTCATGACAGCTTCAACTTTAGCAGGATCTACTTGGATACCATGCTCACTAACAACATGCCCAAGAAATTGGACTGCTCGAAGCCAGAATTCACACTTCGAGAACTTGGCATAGAGCTTTTCTTTATGAAGTAGTTCCAAAATGCAGTGAAGATGCTTCTCATGGTCAGCTTGGTTCTTTGAGTAGATGAGGATATCATCGATGAAAACGATGACGAATTTATCTAAGTGCGGCTTGTAAACGCGATTCATAAGATCCATGAACGCGGCCGGTGCATTAGTGAGCCCAAAAGGCATCACTAGGAACTCGTAATGACCATAACGAGTCCTAAATGCAGTCTTGTGTACGTCTTCATCTCTAACCTTCAGTTGGTGATAGCCTGACCTCAAGTCAATCTTCGAGAAGAAACTTGCCCCTTGAAGTTGATCGAACAGATCGTCGATTCTGGGCAAAGGATACCTATTCTTGATAGTGACCTTATTAAGCTCGCGGTAGTCGATGCATAGACGCATCGATCCATCCTTCTTCTTGACAAATAAAACTGGTGCTCCCCAAGGAGACGAACTAGGTTTGATGAAACCTTTGGCTAGCAAATCATCTAGCTGCGTTCTCAATTCCTTCATCTCTGTTGGTGCCAACCTATAAGGCGCCCTAGCAACTGGTGCTGATCCAGGGATAATGTCAATTCTGAATTCTACTTGCCTATCTGGTGGCAAACCAGGTAGTTCTTCAGGAAATACTTCGGGATATTCAGAAATGACGGGGATATCTCCAATCTTGGGCTTTGGCTCATCAATAATCACTTGTGCCATGTAGATGACACAACCCTTCTTCAAACACTTAGAGTCTTTGAGTATAGACATTTTCTCGGGTAGCCCATACTGGGTATCTCCCTGGATAGTAAGTGATTCACCAGACGGAGTCTTGATCATCACTTGCTTCTTATTGCAAATAATCTGGGCCTGGTTATGTGATAACCAGTCCATACCCAAAACTATGTCAAAACCGGCTAGTTTTAAAGGAAGTAGGGACAAAGGAAAAGAGTGGTTCTTAATGGATATGAAACATCCATCTAATAAGGTTGAAGCGGTTTCTAAAGTGCCATCTGCTAGTTCCACCTCATACTTCACACTTAAAGTCTTAACAGGTAATTTCAACAATTCACAAAACTTATTATCTACGAACGACTTATCAGCGCCTGAATCAAATAACACTCTCGCATAAACATCATTTACGAGAAAGGTACCTGTTATCACATTGTCGTCCTTGACGGCTTCCTTAGCATCCATCCTGAAGACCCTAGCATTGGTCTTCTTAGCCTCTTCAGGCTTCTTGGCATATTTTGGGCAATTGCTCTTGATGTGCCCCTTTTCATTGCAACCGTAGCAGGTCGCATCCTTTATCTTTTTGCAATCCAAGGTTTTGTGTTCCTTGGACTTGCACAAGCCACATGCAAAAGCTTTCGATTGCGAATTCGAATTCGATTCAAACCTGCACTTCCCAAAGTGCTGCCTCTTGCAGATTTTACATCTGGGTTTTTCACCCGACTGCTGACCATCCTTCCTAAATCCTGACCCCTTCTTATGGTCATTGTTTCCCTTCTGCTTCTTGTCTGAACGTCGTGAGTTGTCATCCTCACGCTTCCTCTTTTCAGTATCAGTGTTCCTCTGCGATCTCAGCCTGACCGCATCCAAGGTAAGAGACAATGATATGTCCGCTACGGACCGAAAAGTAGTTGGTCTGGAGGCCTTCACACTTGCTTTGATCTCCGGGGCCAAACCCCCAATGAATCGAGCTATACGTTTAGGTTCCGGTGTTACCAAATATGGAACCAACCTTGACAAAGTGTTGAAACTGGTAAGGTAGGCCTGACAGTCTAGGTTTCTCATGACCAGCGACAAGAAGTCAGATTCAATTCTCTCAACCTCGTGTTGAGGGCAGAAGTTTTCCTTGATCAGTGCAATGAACTCTTCCCAGGTCATATTATACAACGGAATTTTCCCCGTAGCTTGGATCAAAGATCTCCACCAAGCTAATGCTTCTCCCTTGAAAGACTGTGAGACAAACTTCACAATATCCCTATTATGGCAACCACTGATATCCACCACAGTATCCATCTCGTCCAACCAAGTCATGCAATCAACAGCTCCTTTTTCCCCAGTGAAGTCCCTGGGTTTGCACGAAACGAAGTACTTATAGGTGCAACCCTTATTACGGGGTTCTTGATTCCGTATGACTATTTGGGATGGAGCACTCCTCTGGTTTGATGAGTGGTGAGAATTACTGTTGTGGGCAGTGTGAGTCCTGGAGGGTGTTCTAGAGTGTGGTGCAGATTGGGTCCTTGCACGGGTACCACTGGATTCATGGAGCTGTCTATCCATAGCTCGATTAACGGCATTATCTATCATTGCCTGTAATTCTGCACCCGCTATATTTACTCTGGCATTATCATGCTCTCTCCCTGGGTGACTATTGATCTCATTTGAGTCGGCCATGTAGCTTGAACTGTTACATATTGACAATAATTTATTGGTGAGTTTATTATAGAATTGTCTTTTATGGCAATTTTATTAACCATGGTAAACATAGACCATATATGGTTAATTTATTACTCACATTTATTTAGGATTTCTGATATAATTTATCCTAATTATAAAACAATAACAGTTTTATTAGCACATAAGGCCTAGTCACAGGGACAATTTAGATTATAAACTATGATTTCAGAGAATCAAAACATGAAGGTTTGAACAAAGTTCATTACCTTTATCAGACAGGGTCACAGACTAATACTGTCTTTTGTCTCATATGAAAATGAGAAGGGCCCGTAGGCATTCCATTACCAATGGATGGTAAATAGAACTGATCATATATATTAATGATTTAACCCATGATTCAGAGATCATTTAGTTGGGTTTGGAATCTTTGAAAAGATCCTTATATATAATAACATGTGTGTTTTTAATGAATCAAGTCTGCCAGGAGTGTTAACATGTTTTCAGATGTTAACAGGGATTTGAATCTTTTTAACGGGTTTTACCATCTCGGCCAGGTCTTAAAATGACATACAGGCTAGGTTATACCTTTAAGATCCTAAATTAAAATAACATAGGCAGATAAATTTTAAAAGGAATGATTCCGATTTATTTATTTCATATCTAATTTAATTATGCATAACATAGCAAAGATGAAATTTCTAAACTTACATTCCACTAAAACTTAAAAGTAGTACATTTTGCCCTAAACGGGACTTTTCACAGAAACACTTACCCACGCAGGAGCTATACAGATAATACATGTCCTCACAGGGACGGTTTACCAAAGTAAATGTCCACGCAGGGACTAATAGAGACAAGTCCTCGTAGGGACTAAGTACAAAGGTAGATGTCCACGCAGGGACTACATACACACATAAATAAATGTCCACGTAGGGACTTGATTTAAACAAGGAATTACAATAATATATACTGGGATTTAACGATCCCGTTTCTTCTTTCCCTTTAGCAAACTTGCCAAACCACTCATGAATCCCTCATTCTTCTTACGCTCTCTCTAGAGGTCTCGCTCAACCCTGCCCAGTCTTTGACGGAGATCCTCCTGCTCTGGTGGAGAAAACCGTGGTGGCTGGTACTGTAGTGGTGGCTGAACAGGTACTTGATACCCACGAGCTGGGTATCCCACTCCCCAGGGTGTTCCATAAGGTCCTTCTGGGTGAAGGGCATTGTAGTCTGCTGCCACTCGGTATGGGTCGGCCTCGGCATAGTTATAGTTATAGTTATGGTATGCCGGCGGTCCGTATGGGTTGTAGGCTGCCGGAGCAGTATAAGAAGGGATAGGGTTGCCAAAACCCGGTGATGGCGGTGCAATAGGTGCCGAATTCACCTCTGAAACTGGAACTGAAGGTCCACCCATTTGTGGGTCTTCATATATTGGCGGGTAGTGGCTGCCGCTAGAGTGTTGAGGGGTGCTAAAATGAAAATCCCTTGCTCGTGCTGACATCCGTGCGCCAGTCCTCCTACGTCTTGGTGGTGCTGGAGGCGCTAGATTAACTGGCGGCGGTGGAGGCGGTGGCGTGACTGCCACGAAAGGTGGATCCCCAGAGGGATCTTGCTGCTAATGCTGCTGATGAGGCGATGAGTGTTCAGATGGTGTATAGTACCACTCACATCGTTCGAATCGTGCCATGTGACTATCCGGACCTTGGTATGGTGTTCCGTGAAAAGACGAACCGTCTGAGATCACAAAAGGATGGTTCAGGGATCCGGTTGAAGCCTCGACGGGATCTGTGTCCTCGTCCATATCTTGATCACCAGAAAAGTGATCCTCCGGCCCTAGTGGGTTAAAGCCTACTTGTTCTGGTAGGTACTCTGCTGGGTTAAACTGGCCCTGAAAGACAGGAGTAGGGTCGTCGAAGGAACGCTGCGATATTGATCGCTGTAGAGGTATGTATGAAGGTGGCGGATTGTTGGGCTCATTCTCGGACTGAGGCCCATAGGAGTGATGATATGGAGGCGTTGAGCTATACGACGTAGATCGTCTGGAAGGCTCTTCGTAAATCCTCCAAGGTTCTCGTGGATCTGCACTCCTTGTAGAAGAAGGAGTTCGCCGGCCCGAAGGCCCAGCCTCGTGGTCGTTAGGGGCGCTCATTGGCTCCTTTCCTCGACTTCCTCGCCTGAATCTTGGCGGCATTGTTAAACCTGTCCATATAAACAAAGGTAACAACAAGGAAAATAAAGGACAAAGTAAAAAGTAAAATCAATAAAAATCTTTTTGGATTATTCCTAAGTTCTTTGTCTAGACTCGGAGACTTAGGAATGTGCAATTGTGTAACTGAGATTAAACACAAAAGGCTAGTGTTTAATTCACTCAGTGTTGGCTCTGATACCAACCTGTCACACCCCGGATTTCCACGTGTTACCGGTGGGCCCGGTAGGGGAGTATCGTGACGTGGTTGGCAACATAATAGTCAAACAACACAATATTTAAATGCACAGCGGAAGCAAAGTATAGATTCATTTCAACCAAACGATATTGTAATATTAAGTATCACAGGTAGTTGAATATAAATCCACAGGTAGAATAAAATAAAAGGAAACAGTGTTCAACAGTCTATGACATCCAAGCTTGCGAGACTTATTGTGGATGCTAGGAGACAAGCCAGCCTATTACGCGTAGTACCTGCACTTAACCTTTTTAAGAAAAATACGTCAGTTTACACTGGTAAATACAATCAACCGACTCATTTTGAAAAGAGTTTATGAAAAAGCATTTAAGGCACAAGGCACAAATAATATTTTATAACTTGGGATAATTATTTAAATATAATGCTTGTAAAGGATTTACATGTTACTTATGCGTTCAGTAGCCCGGATCGAGCCGGGTTAAAGATCAATAGACACACCACATTGCGTATATGAGACACCTACAGGTGTACGCCTACACCTGGGTGCTAAGGTCGTGGCCATTTCATAAAATGATGTCAGGGATATCCGGGACATGGTCATTAACCCCCCCAAAGCCTTTAAGCAAACAAAACAAATTAAACGAGACATCTCAATACTTTAACCATAAAACAATTAAAGATTCAATGCCCGACCAAGCGGTATTTTATATACCGTACCCCAAGCCCGTATAGGGAAAATAAGTTAAAAGTATTTACCTGAGCAAGTATAAATCAAAATCAGCGAGTGCAAGTATATTTTACCGGTTCTCCTAATCTGGAACGAAGGTTTAATAATAACCTATTAGAATCCTAACGGGTCTTTAGTTAAGCTTACGCTTAGACCGGTTAGTTTTAAAGATACGGTTCGTACGCACGATTAAGCGAAGACCGGATAGAATGTGATTTAGACCCGACAAGCTTGAAGACTTGCTTAATATGGGTATATTATACACATTCTGGATTTTGAGATAAAACCGATAAGGTTTGACCCGTTTCGGCTAATTTATGTAAACTAGTTACATAAACCGAACCGAACGCGTATGAAGCGTAACGGGTAACCATAAGAGTCCTAAACAGGTTTCCTAAGTTAACATGCCTTAAATATGTTGTGATATCAGTAAGATACCTTCCGTTATGCCCAAAACGAGTTTAATCTCATATTAAGCCCCGTAGGGGTATTTTGGTCATTTTAAAGATTATAAAAGGAATTAATTTATCTTCTGTGATCCGGGTCTGATTAAATCAGTAAAATGGTTTATTTTAACAGGTTATAACATTTGGTTATAAGTCTTATATGCCAAAATAGTTTTAAACCCTAACTATGCGTATAATACGCGTATAAAGCCATTTTAAGCGACGTACGCTTTAAAATAGGATTCTGAGTTTCCTGATCAGTTAAACAGGTTCAAAACACTCCATTTAATATTTAAAATCAGTAGCAATTGGATTGGCATCAAAAGGATTTGTAAAACTCATTTTATGGCCGAAAAGGGTATATTCGGTATTTACCGAATCAAGGCACTAATCCCAGCTTATGATCAGTTTAAAAATAATTAAAAATCTTCAAAAATCCCAAAATATTATATTACATCAGTGGGTAAAAGGTTTGGTGTCAAAAATTGGGTTTAGATAGGCTTTATGCTAATGACGCCATTTAATCACTAAGGATCGTTCTAATTACGTCATTGAGCATAACTCCCAATCTATATGTCCAACTGATGTAAAAATTTACAGACATGTTTAATAATCAGTAACTAAGATTATTTTACTTTCATATTTCCAAAATTCTTGTTTTATGGTCATAAGGGCATTACGGTCAATATTTAGGCGATTAACGGAATCGTCGGACAATTAAGGATTTATGTGGTATAAACGCAGAGGGTTATACACACATGTAACTAGGTCCTAATGGAACTTTAAGGTATGTCTAAACCTATCTAAACCGGTTCAGAACTGAGGTCAAAGCAAAAGTCAAACTTTTGCGTCTTTCGGTTCCGAATCGGTTCAAAACAGAAAGTTGCCGAATTAAACAAGCTTAAACAAGTTATTATACTTATTTTCTAGTTATATGAACGATAAAACAGATTACACGCCTTCTGTATCGCTAATTACACGATTAATGATTCTGTTGACTTTTTCGGACAAGTTTGACTCGACAATCGACCTAGTTAGGATTGGAATCAGTGGGTGCCCTTTCAAGGGTTTAAAGCCCACATAATTACCAACTTATAACAACTTTTGAATCGACAAAACCCTGGTCCGTTTGTGATTTATCGCTAAGTCAAACCGTAGTTACGACGGTTTGACTTCTAGGCCAAAAACGAATCAAGACTCAATTTAGAAGGGTCAAGGATACTTACGTAAGTCTAATACATGATTTGGAAGGCTTGTATCAGGTCTTGAGCTCCTCTAAATGTCCAGAAGTTGTAATGAGGTTGTATGTTGCAACATGATAATTTTATAAGAACTTTGATCTGTATCAAATGATGCCAAATGGGTCTAGGGTTGTAATCAGATGTCCAACATGTGTCCCTAAGGCTATAAACCACCTTAGACAAGCCCATAGAATCGAAACTTGCCATTTAAGTCGGTTAAAAACACAACAGGCAGCTGCCTGTCATTTTTTGCATCTGCAGGTCTGATGCGGCCCGCATTAGATGTTGTTGAACCTCAGGCGGGCCGCCTGAGACTTGTGATCAGGTTAACATGTTTTCTTTAATTGCATTTTGGCCCCCGGTCCTCCTAAACGTCGCTTTCACATGTATTCTTGCATTATGGGGCTTGAAGATTAACATATAGGGGCTTTAAAACTTATATCCACTTTGTGAAGCCCTCGGCCACTTCGGGTTTGCCCGAAAAACCCTAAATTTCAACGTTGACGCTTATAACCCCTCGCACACGAATTTTATCACAACTTTCTCATACGGTAACGAAACTTGGTGAAATTTTTATGGTACATTCTAGTGAGCATAATTAATCATTACAAGGCTTCGGGTTTGCTAAAAGGTCACTCAGAGGTATAACTTAAACATGTTGACACATTTAACCCCTGTAGTTTGTAATCTCTCACTTTCTTTCACAATTCGCTTCGTATGATCCATGATCCATTCGTTTAAGGTTATAAACATCATGTAGGGTTATTGTAAAGTATATTTATTCATTGTTGACACTTTGAACCCTTATATTTACACAGTTTCATTGTTTGTCAACTTTAGTCCTTCAAGAACATTCATTCACACGTTCAAACCTATGACACGTGTCAACACATCATAGGACGTAAATTTTCGAGGTGTTACAAAATACAATCTGTCTAAAATTTTCATCCAACTTTCAACTGCTGGAACCGTGTGAAATTTGTCAAAAACTGATATTTCTTGGGTCTATGATGAACCTCCAGGAAAAATCTTTCAAACCCAACTGGAATTGCTTTTTTTTGACGAAAATTGAACGTTTTATAAATTTTTCCGTATCAAAGGTTCAGGCTGCGTTTTCTGGCAGAATTTGCAGCCCATACGAATGTCTTAACTCAATTTAGGAATTGAGTTATGATCTCAAATTTTTAGTATAGGTAGTTCCAGGAGGTCAGAAAAACCTCCAACTAGAATTAAGTCAATCGGATAATCAAGGAATTTTAAATGAATTTTTCCATGAGCTACAGTCAAAAAGTGACGAATCTGATTGCTGCATAGTAAAGGATTTTTATTAAATTTTTGGTAAAGAATTAAACTCTAAAATTTAACACAAGGCCAAGCCCTCTAAGGGTCACGTCACATAAAGAGATCGTAACTTTCTCAAGCCCATAAGTATGGTAAACGGACATCTCAAAACATCATATTTTCAGTGAATTGAGTTATGCATGCTTACGAGTTCGTAAAGTGTCGAAAGTGCTACTTTTAGTGTCCGCGTGTGCTTAATGGTTGTATAACTGATGAATGGCATGTCGTAGTGTATATTATGAACATGTGCTTAAAAACTACTCGGTGACAACTTATACGCATGTTACATGCTAGATACGTGTAAAACTTACGTGAATTTGCATACATAAACCCTAACAATCTTGGTAACCATAATAGGACGTGGTTGACCTTTCTAACTCGGGCACTTTTAATCTGTCGAGCTAAGCTAAGGCGAGTTCACACTTTTACAAAAAGCATGTATTTCCGGTGGTTTGAAACCTCACTTTCCCTGGTTGGATTTGCCTGGTATTCCTGGTTTTGGAATACTGTTAACTTCACTTTCCCTAGTTTGGGATTACCTAGTATTCCTGGTTTGGAATACTGTTAAATGCTATTTATATTTCATGTCTTTAGCGGACTAGACGAACTCTATCTGAAAGTCCCCACACATTATACCGATTAATCGCCAGGGCCTGGCGAATGGGATATTAGTTGATAACGCTATTAGGTTTGGCAAACCTCACACCGTGCCTGGGAGGACGGGCGTGAACTTTTATGCCTAGTCAACTGGTCAATGATGAAAGGCATTGACCTGGGGCACAAACAACTTAAACAGTGAAAGTTTCGGTACCACACAGTTTAGTAGCTTAAATATGGCGTAGCTCCCCATGACATGTTTTATAAATTGACAAATTTAACAGCCTATTTTTTGAAAACAACACTGAAAAACCGTGAACTTGTCAACTTTATATTGATACCCTACTGCATGCTTTGCAGGTTGTTAGGTACAGCTATGGACGGACGTTGTAATCGGCTGGAGTGTGTGGTTCGTAAAGCCTTAAACTTCGTATATTTAATAAACTTGTGGTTTTAAGTTTATGATGGGTTTACTTTATTTTCCGCTGCTAACTTAAACTGTATTTTAGACTTTTAAACACTGATCACTAATCGTGTTGATTGTGATGATTTTACAACTTAAATAATTGGTTAAACATGATTAGTGGCTGGATCCTGGTCAGTCACAGGACTCGCGGTAAAACCCCGTATGTGGAATTTGAGGGTGTGTTAAGGAGAGAATGCCATGTGGCATTTATATGATTCTTTTATTTGTATTAGATATAAGAGAGATACATTCTTTTTGTTTTTATTTTCTTTTTGTTTTTTTTTTCTTTTTGATACTTCATTATCATTACATTTGCAATAAATTTAACCAGATATGTATCTTTATTAGATAAAATATAAGAAAGATACATTCTGTTCTTTAACAACACACTTTAATTAAAAAGCAAAACAAGGAGCTCGAAATTCCTACAAGCACAAGCAATTACACAATTACATATTAAAATCATACCATCTGTTTCAATTTAACATGTGGAATTTGGATCTGTTCTTTACCCACATGAACGCTTCCTCCTATATCAACTAGACTGTTCTCCAAACCAATATAACATAATGGTTAAAACTTTTCTCGTTCCTTGTCTCCAAGTGTTCTTTACCCACATAATGGTTAAAACTTTTCCCGTTCCTTGTCTTCCAACATTTTTTTCCCAAGATCCCATTTAGCTTCGAATAACCTAAATCAACCCCATTACAGAAAGAAACGCATCTGGTATTGGAATTTTAAGAGACAAAAATCTGCCACCATACCATTCTGGACCAAATACACGAGACTAACCATCACCGATGATCAACAGTCTCGTCCTCAACACTGCAATTCAGACAAGATCGGTGCCCAATAGACACCTCAGAACAAGAGGACATATTTAGTGGGGATTCTACCGTTAATAGATCTCTAAACAAAGTAGTTTGCTTTAGTTTTCACACAATTATTCCAACTAAAGTTTCATATATTCGTCACGCCCCCTACCATCTCAGTTATCTCCTTCTGAATTAAGCCCACCGAAAGGTCTCCTTCCAAGCATCCTTTCCAGGTCTATTTATCTCTCGAAGATAATAGCTTCACACTGTTCAGCCACACCATCAAGGTCCCAATCTCAGCCCCAGGCTTCATCTAGGCTTTTTAGGTCTGAACCCCAATTCCAACTCCAATGCACTGTATCCCCCATAATGCAATAGTAGTCATGAATCATTGTCGACTTGCACTAACCAATCAGTACACTAAGGGAAATTTGTCCCGAAGAAGGTCTAATTTCCCCCAATTATCTTCCCAAAGCAATATATTTCTTCCATCACCTACACCCCTTTGATGCACACAGGAAGCTGAATACCAAATTTGTGGAAATCTCTTTCCACCGAAACAATGTCTTTCCAAACGCATGAGATGCCTTTGTTAATCAGATGCAAGTTAGCCACCCTAGCCATCCCATGGATCGCCTTTATAACTCTGGCCCACAGTTTAATACGATCTTCCTTTAATCTCCATCTCCATTGCAAACAAGGCTAGATTTAAACTTCTAATATCACCCAAACTCAAGCCCCCGTTCTGTTTAGGACATGTGATTCTATCCAAGGAAATCCATTGGATTTTTCCTTTCCCGTTAGACTTACCCTACACAAAGCTTCTCTTGTTCCCTTCAAGTGTGTCTAAAACTTTAATCGAAGCCTTATAAATGGAAAAAAAATGATAAGTTGACAAATTTCCAAGCACCACCTTCGAAAGGTGACTCTTCCCGCTGTTGGAAAATTTCTCACCTTCCAACTAGACAATTTAGAATTAAATTTGTCTGCGGTAGTTTTCCAACACTTGACTCTTTTCATGTTTATATCGGCAGGTAAACCCAAATAAGTAAAAGGAACGGATCCAGTTTGACAATTTATTTTCATAGCCATGTGCTAAATACTATCATTTTTCACCCCAACCCCCATCAAGTGGATTTTCCCTAAGTCTGCCTTCAAGTTGAAAATGAGACTAAAACATCTCAAATCCGATTGAGATTCAAGATGTTAATATCAAACCAATCCTCCTTGAAAATGACATCATCAGCATAACATAAGTGTGTTAACGTAGGATCCCCAATAGGAAGATTAATCCCATGGAACAAACCCATCCACACCGCTTTATGCATAATAACTTTAATTGCCTCCATCGCTAACACGAAAAGGAAAAAGAAGAGAGGGTCCTCTTGATGTAACCCTCTCTTAAGTTGAAATTTTCAATTCTCTTAATTTGAAATTCGTTAGTTGGAGGCCCTACTCGATTTAAGACACAACCCTATCCATTTCCTCCATCTCTTCAGGAAATTCAACAACTTATGGTTGTTTTGAAAGAAATTCCAATTTACTGAATTGTAAGCTTTTCCAAAGTCAATTTTGAATATCATTAGCTCTTTTTGTGATGCTCTGTTCAGGATATAATTTTACTAACAATGATAGGACCATCGATGATCGATTTTCCTTCAATAAAGGCTGATTGGATAGTCGATGAAGTCATCGGCATGGCACTTTTTAACCGGTTTACAAGTCACTTAGCAATCACTTTATGATCGACACTAATAACTTAAATCATTCTAAAGTTTGATATGAATTGAGGATCCCGAACATTAGGTAATAAAGCCAAAAATAGATGAGTAGCATCCCAAGCTGATCTCACCATGTTCATGAAAAGAAGTCATTGTATCTTTGAAGAAAGGCTGCAATAGATCCTAAAACATCTTGATAAATCTAAGCGTGAAACCGTCTGGCACGAATGTTTTATCACCCCAACAAATAAAAGAGTAATATAAAACATGTAACGTTTTCCAAAAGAAATTATAACCATAACAAATATATAAAGTAATTATAACCATAACAAATATATAAAGTAAATACAAAAAATAAAAAAGAGATGAAATTCTTTATAAATTTCTAAAATGATTTATATTGATTAAGTTCTCAAATAATAAAAAAATAATAATTTGTGATAGCGGTGAGGATTCGTGGTATCATTTTCACACGACATGTCAACCTATCACATATTGAAGAGGTATGACCCGAAATCACTATGTAGCTTATGGTATTAAAACTGACCCGGCGGGTTCAGGTTAAGTGGAGACCAAAATACATGCATGTCATGACTACATGGCAAAAAGGAAAACAAAACACAAGGAATTGTCAAACTTTCACCAATAAGAATGAAAATGTTACTATCATGACATGACAATTATGTCTTTTTCTAAGCTCACTACCTTTTGACAGTTATACAAACTCTAATCTCGCCAATACAAGTACTCTATAATGAGGGAATATACTCATTCACTTGCAATTACTTTAACTTGTACTTTTTCTACTGAAAATTTATCTCAATGATACTTATTCTCACGCTAAAGGATAGTCACAGGGAGACCCCTCTTCCTATGGCAAGATTGACGGTATCTGTTTTTGCAGGGGATCATCAGAAGATATTGAAGATCTAAGCCCATAAGTTTTGTTTGGAAGATGATATCATAGAAATTCATATTAGCTTCCAAGCGATCCAATGGTATTCTCTTCTTCACATATGTTTTTAAAGTTTAGAGAGATAATGCACAATTAAAGCTTCTAATTATTACCCATTTGGCGTTTTATCTTAGTGACTCGTTAGTCAGTTGACAGGAAAGCTTTTGAAGAACATATAATGTTAACACAGTTTTTTCCCAATGATAAAAGACATACATAATCTCTTAAGAAGAAGAGAAAATGTAAAATATATTTATGCTTTCGTTTTAACAAGAATGGAGAAACTGGAATGTTGTGTGAGGTTAAATGGCATTGATCACAATGCCGGCTCAACCTTTTTAGAGGCCTAAGCAAATTGAAATATTGGGCCCCTTTTAATAAGTCTAACACAATTTTTATTTCTTACTTCTAGTGTTTTTAATCCCTATGTTTTTGAACTTTAGTATATAACAGGCCAAACTAAACCTTAAGAACATAACCAATGTTCAAAAGACAAATTTTAAGTGACTTGCACCAAGTATAGGTGCAGATTCATTGATGTCACTATAAGAAGAAAGAACAATACTTACTTTTGTCTCCTTTTGCTCAGCACATGAAGCAAATTTTGCAAGCTTTAAAAATCCAGCTGTAATAGAACAATACCCATATATTGGTATGGTTTAATCATCCTGAATGAGAAACCAATCTATACTATCTATAATAAGAGATTATGAGCTGATGTAAATCTGTCTATGTGTCAACTCCTAAGTTATGCCACATGTCAATGATGATGTCATAATTCCAATTTATAAATCTATAAATAGTATGTAAAATCTGATTTTTATTAGTGTTATCTTTAGGCGGGACAATTTAAAACATTTCAAATTTGAAAGCCCCTTTTAAACACATCTCATTTAAAGATTTTCTTTCTCTTCCATCATTCTATTGCTAAACTTTGAGTTCATTCTCAGCAGCAATGTCGCCTCTTTCATCTCTACATTCTCGTCTTCACAATATTCCATCTTCACCTGTTGTTCCTCACC
>JARYGA010002673.1:0-49770 GCA_030545235.1 Helianthus tuberosus
AAAAACGGAATTTCAAAAGCCTAAATCGTGTCATTTCGAAAAACGAAGAAAATGGCGCTGGAATCGTATTTTTCTGATGTCGGTTACTATTTTAAAAATCTGTTTACGTGACTGCAGCTAGGGCTGTTTGTTACTGCAGAAAATTGGGCTGTGTGTTTTCGATCACCACTTAAAACCTGAACCGAACCAGCCCCTGAAACTTTTATCAAAGATGAACACAGATGTATTTGTGACCCTTGAACTGGATTTTCGACAAACGGACTTACGAGGAATTTTTGGCGAATTATTCTGTAAACTGTGATCAGAATGTAACAAATCTGATCACAGTTCGGTAAACGATTTTCTATAAATTTTTGGTAATGATTTGGACCCCGAAACTTTTACACAATAATTTGTGGGTCGGTTATGACGTTCCACAAAAATTTGGGAATTTTTGGAATAAGTTAAGTAATTTATTTACACGCCCGAAAACAGTCCAGTTTTCACAAATTGAAACTGAAACGACAAGAGTAGTATTTTGCGTGTTAAAACGTAAGGGTTGATTGTTGATGATCTTGGTTTGATTTCGAAAAGAAAATGATGTGCGTATTAGCACGGATACTCCCGTTATTAGGGGAAGTTCTGGCGAATTTTTCTAAAAATACCTAGACTTAGAAAAATTATTTTTCTATCGTGTATGTGAAACTTTATATCTCATAATTAAACCTCGCCTTGAGTTTTGACATAAAACTTTAAAGTGTTGGATAGGAGACTTGTAAATGTATTTTTTTTTAATACGTTAAGTCACCACATACATAATACTTGTACGAATACCCCATCCTTGGGAAGGAATCTACTTATACGTTAACCAAGAAATATAAACACGAAATAGTTGTCTAACTATTTCCCCAAGAACATTAAAACTCTAAAGCTAAGGCACGGCCGTTCGTCTAATAGATATTAGCACTTGTAGGTCGTCGCGCAGCTTTCTGATTCAGGGATACTTGGTAGAGACGCCTCACAGTGAGTTCATGTCCCCCTTTTCTCTAACTGTTTTCAGTTTTCTTAACTGCGGGGGTGAAATACATGTTACTTTGTTTACAAGTACTTTATACACGGTATGATTTACGTAAGGAGGTTTAGATCATGTGAATGGGTAGTTAGAACACCGAGGGACTCAGGCGGTAGATCTATCTGGGTGTAGCGAGCCCAGCTCTAGGCCAAACGGACCTCGCTGAGGCTAACCAAAACGGACCTGGAGTGACTTGGTTGCCCAACGCAAAAATCAGCTAGGGTTGTGTCTTCCTACTTGCATTTCACGACATGCTAATGGCCTTGCAAACCATTGGTGATTACAAGTCCTCTTACACTGCTACATACCAGGAAACTTTTATACTTACAAGTGTTTTACTTACTCACTTGCACATGAACTCGCTCAACATTATTGTTGATTTTTCAACTCACATGTATTTCAGGAAATTAAACGGATTCTGGCACGGTATGAACGTTTTCCGCTGCAATCTTCATGAAGTCATCAAGGATTAGGGGTTGTGTTCTCTTACCTGGACAAGACACAATCCTTAACCCTCGTTTATGTTTGTTATAAGTTGTAATGTTTACTGAACATGGTTATGGTCGTATGTTTAAAACAATGGTATTGCATGTTGATTTTTAAGCTTAATGATGACTTGCATGGTTTTTAAATTCATATAGCTTGTTATGATTAAGCTATGGTATTAAGAAGTCACACCAAAACTAACCACGCTTCCGCAAAGCCAGGGTGTGACATTAGGGTCCCTGAATACCCTAACACCCGTCATCATGCACGACACGCTAGTAACCGAGTTAACCTTCACTTAACTTAACTAATACTTAACTTTTGGTTGAAATCTAACTAGGAGACCCCCCCCCCCTAACCGAACCGTCCCCTTGGGGGACACCCCTTGTCCTTTGTTGATTATTTAAATCCCTTGTGCTTAATATCTATTAGACATAAAACCCTTTGGTTATTTGTGAAAGGTTTGTCTATAAGTTCTAGTCTTAACACACATGATCATTTCACTCAACTCTCAACAAAACTCTCTCTCTCTCCCTCTCTTTGGCTCTCGGCCGAACACACACACCCACATCCATCCATTTTTCGGTTTTGATCTTCTCATTCCAAGAGCATACAAGTGTTGAGGATCACATACGAGGAGGCTTGGTGCATTCGGAACGCGAAGGACCTCACCCTATTGCTTTTATCCACTCATTTTGCGACTAGAATCTTCCCTAGCCTCGAGCTAGTAGTAAGTTACTATAATCACACTCTTGATCTATTTTAAAGTGGTTAAAAAGAACTTTGTCGGTTAAAATCTATGAACATACAAGATGATATGTTAAAAGTCTACTAAAAATGCTAAAAATGATGGATAAAAGCTTGATTGTTGTGTGAATCTTGTAAGATTTGTTTTGTGTGATTATTTAGTGCCGATCTATGTTGTGGTAGCTCGGATCATCGTTTAACCCGGATTGGTCATGATCATGGATCATGACATAGAGCTTGTTTAAGTATAACAAGGGTTAAGTGATGAAACTCTACCACATGAGAAACTTGAACTTGTGTAAAATCAACTTTACTCACGAAATAGTGTTTAAAACTAGTAGATCTACGGATCTACAAGCGGTATTTTCAAAGGACCAAGTGTCAAGGAAATCTTATTTTCTAAAACCGAATCTTACATGAACAAGAATGATTTTTAAACACACAAGTGTGTAAACACTTGTGAAACACTAAGTTTCGACAAAGAACTAGTTTTGTCAAATTTTACCAGAAGTTGTAAAGATGGAATTTCTTTAAAAACGAGACTTTTACGAAACCAGATGGATTTATATAAAGATACACTAAAAGTAAGGAGCTTTACTACATACTTTTGGAAAAACTACAAGTTCATGTAATTCTTGCGATTTACATATATAATGACTAGTTGATGCTTTGAGCAGTGTTTTGATTGAATGAGAAAATTTTTGGTTTGACTTATAAAAGAAAATGATACGCTTAAAAGCGTGGCCACCTCCAGTTACAGGGGAAACTCTGGCGAAATTTTTCCAAAAACCTAACACTTAGAAATATTTTCACCACAAGTGTTAGAAATACATTTTGACTTGTTTTCAAATTATAGATTTCGCCACGACTTATTTACAAAATATCGGAGGTGGGATTTCACAAAATGAAACGTGATAAATATATGTATTTAGTATATATACTTTTCATAAGCGTCACTTGTAAAATGTTTATGATTATTTTGTGAAATATACAAATATTATTTTTAGGGTAAAAATAATATTACCAAATGTTAATGATTATATTCTGAAGTAAGAAATAAAATATATTAAGTGAGACTTAATAATATATTTCGAAGTTTACGAACGCACATGTATTAAATCCCCCATCCTTGGGAAGGAAAATAATTACCAAGTATTTACAAAAATATAAACACGAAATAGTTGTCTAACTATTTCCCAAAAACTTAAACCTTAAGCTAAGGCACGGCCATCCGTCTAATAGAGTTAGTACGTGTAGGTCGTCGCACAGCTGCTTGATCAGGAGATATACTTGGTAGAGACGCACCACTGTGAGTTCATGTCCCCCTTTTCTCTTAACTGTTTTCAGTTTTCTAACTGCGGGGGTGAAATACATGTTACTATGATTACGAGTACTTTTACATGGTATGGTTAGCGTAAGGAGGGTTATTACTATTCAGATCATGTGAGTGGGTAGGCAGAAACTTGAGGCCATTAATCCTCAGGGTAGGACCGAGGGGCAGGAGCGGTAGATCTATCTGGGTGTAGCGAGCCCAACCCCAGGCCCAAACAGAACGGACCTCAGGGTGACTTTGTACCCAACGCATAAATCTGCTAGGTTTGAGTCTTCCTACTTGCACTTCACACATATCAATGGCCTTGCAAACCATTGGTGATCTCTTTTTCCTTATTTGCTACATACCAGGATTTTTATACATACAAAGGTTTATTTACTCACTTACACATGAACTCGCTCAACATTATTGTTGATTTTTCAACTTACATGTATTTCAGGGAATTAAAGATCTGGCGCGGTATGTTATGTTTTCCCGCTGCATATGGGTTCCGAGGTCATCCAGGTTTAGGGGATGTGACTTTTACCTGGACGAGTCACAGTCCTTAAACTACGTTTTATTCATGTTGATGTTTATGTCTTTCAAAACAATGTTTTATGTTATGATGATGTAGTTCCAAGACAATGTTATGTTACTTCGGTTTTAAAACTTAAATCTATGGATGATCTTGCATGGTTTTTATTTCATATAGCTTGTTATGATTAAGCTATGGTATTAAGAAGTCACACCAAAATAACCACGCTTCCGCAAAGCCGGGGTGTGACAGTATGTGTGCATGTATGGTGTAAATATACATCAGTATTAACGATGCTAACCGGGCTGCCTTTGAGAAATGAAATGCAGGTACATTATTGTTGGCTCATTGAAGGTTAAACACCGAGATGAAATGCTTGAATTCAGAAAGATAACCAAATGGAATGTATATGAGGATAGAACGCGACGTGATCCTATAATTATGAATCTTAGATTATATATAATGTCACCAAGTACTAATGATGTGAATGTATGTGGTGAATGCAGGTTGTACGAAATCATGGATCATCATCATCACGAGGTGTTAGAGGTCGAAGATCAAGTCATAAGATAGATTGTACGGGAATGTGTGATTATGCAATTTATTAAAAATAAGTTATGTTTTATTTCATAAATGAGAACGAAGAATGTAATTATCGTAAAAGAGTTATTTTAAAATGGACTTTCAAGTATGTCAAGACGTTTATAAACAAAGAAATTTTAAGGATCGTATTTCCGCTGCGTCTTTATGGTTAATACGTGTCAGGGTACTACAAGTTGGTATCAGAGCCATGGTTTGAGTGAAATCAAGTATGAGGAGATAAATACTTGAACTCAAACCTGTGTGGTCTTATGACATGGAACCCGTACAATCTGAGACTCGATCAAGATCTAAGGGTAGAAGTAAAGGTAAGTATGTGCTTAAGTACGTATTTGAAGAAAACTAACAGTATGTTATGTGTAAGGTAGGCATAATTGCTCGGAATGGATGATCCGTGAATACGGTATAGGGCCGGCATCAAGGCATGTAATAAGACAAATTGGCCCCAGGTACGTAAATTTAACATGTGGGCGCATGTAATGGTATAATCTAGCAAGTGAAATAAAACCTCAAATGAAATGTAATAATGAAATGCTAATGAAGTTTTGAAAATGTTACACGTGCCGAAACTTAATTCTTCGGACATAAGGTGGCGATTACACGAAGACACGAAACTAGTATATGGATTGTGTGCCTGGCCAGTACACAAGAAACATATGACGTTCGTGAGATCGTGATAATCGTTACAGGTATGTCCGTTAGAATTAGGTAGTAGGTGGACGTGAGGGTGAAGAGAAATGTAAGACTTTCAGGAATGAATGTATGAATGATATGTTAGAATCCGCGAGACGGATTCGAAGCATGGAAGGAATGAAAACATGAAGGATGTGTTGAATCCGCGATACGGATTCCAAGCATGAAAGGAATGAAGTATGAATGACCTGTTTGAATCCACGAGACGGATTCAACACATGTAAGGAATGGAAGATGTGAATGATATGTTTGAAGCCGTTAGGCGGATTCAAATCATAGAAGGAAGAAAAGGTATGAATGATATGTTTGAAACCGCTAGACGGACTCAAACATAGAAGGAATGAAGGGTCTGGATGTTACGTTTGAATCGGCGAGATGGATTTAAAACATAAAAAGGATGAAATTAACCCACCGCAGGATGCGTCGATAGTTTGACCATGGTTGCGTCAAACGAGTCATATAAGTAAATGTAAAGCAAATGAACAAAAGAATGATCGTAATTGGCACGCAAACCTAAATTTTAGACGAAACAAGGAAATTTTGAACAAGTTATGTGTTAGATGTGTTAGTAATCGACTCTTAGGAGTCATAATGAACGACGGGCCACGACCCGGACAATAATTTAAAAATGAATGAGAAGGGTGAGTTTTGTTAAGAATACCGAAATGATGTAATGAATGTCCTTGCAAGTAAGCATGAAGGGAAAGAAGTATGAATGTGTACCTCATTACATCTACGATAAGTAAGAAATGCCGGTTTGACCTTGAAAAGTCAAACTGCAAGGTCGACAAAATAAGTAACCAGAATAAAAGAATTGCATGTAAGGAATGAAATGTGGAAAGTGTTATAGCATGTACATAGGAAATTGTAAAAGAATTATAGGTGAGTAACCACCTAGTATAATGAATGTTTGAATGAAAAGTGCTAACCGCTGATTTTGTAGATGTCAATGGTAGAACTCTCAATGTGATGAAACCAATCGAATTGGTGAACGAATGTGCACGAGTAAAAGCTCAGTACAAGGATGAATGAAAGCTGGCCTGGTACGGTTAGTACACGCGAAGGAGCTGATCGATCTGGTTTATGGATCGCAGAAGCACGAAATGAAATCAAAGTAAGTATAATGTTTTAACTCATACCGCATAGATATGGATTAGTAAATTGAAAGCGACCTACGAAATGAATAATGGAATAGGTATGGAATGGTATGGAATGTTTGACTTTTAATAGTTGATGTAAGAAGAGAACTATGTCATTAAGAAGTAAATCTTGAAAGTTTTAAGCGAAAATTTTGGGTTTTAGTTGAACTCTCGTATAAAGAACCTGCATGGTACGCTTGCTTAGGCAAATTAAGTAATGCATGAATTGAGAGGAATAGTAATGTAGAAGGAATGAGGTGTGCTGAAGGTAACGAAAGGGTATGTGTCACACCCCGACCACGTAAAACATCAAATCGTGGCGGAAACGTCGGGGAGTGTTGTAACAGAATTATTGTTCCACAACCATGGTAATTAAAATTATATTTTATTCAACAACCAAAGGTGGAATACATTGTTTCAAAACAAGAACCAAAGAGTACACAACATAATTAAACTAAGTCTATCTTTATTTTAAGTCTCTAAGGCACAGGTCCGCCCTAGTGTGTCACGATCATCCTAAGCAACATCTCCTGAAAACACATGTGAAAATAGGTACGTCAGCATAAAAATGCCTGTGAGATACATAGGTTTTAGGAAAATAGGATTCATGACTTGAGTTTAAAGTAAATGTTTAATAAAAATAAGTCATGAACCTTGTTAATTGTTTTGTTTTATAAATCATTTGAAAAACGTTAGCAAAATTAGATGATACGTATATATAAAAGAATAATGAATGGTTAAATGAATAACCAAGTAAAATGAGTTTGTATAAATTGAGTTATTTGTAAAACAATGTTTAAGTGAAAATATGTTGTAAATGTAATATGTATAACTGAAATGGTTTAAATAATGCTACGATATGTAATACCATAAAAGCACTTATATATAGGAAGTATCAGCGGCGTATCCACCATGCTTTTATCATACTACATGTCACCTCGTTATGTAAATCACTTACCCAAACAAACCACCAAATTTTAATGTTTAAACCAATCGTCAAATGTTTATGAGTAAACCAAGTCTATTGTCCATATAAACCATGTAATGTATAAACAAAAGTCATGTATGGTAAGTAAAATGAGACTACTTAAACCACAAGCTAAAATGTACAAAACAAAGTACTTTAAGTAAATCAAAAGTTATGTTTTGTAAGATAAATACATGTTTTACTGATACAAACATTTATGCAGTAAGTTAACGCATACATTCAAGCCTTGAGACAGCAGGATAACCTTAGAGTAAAGATTATCAAAGAAAATGTTTTCGGATTCAGTCATTCCTTACACCCAAACAAACCCAGGATGTCAGGAACGAGATTTGTCAAGTCCTATGGTACCATTACTTACTACCGAGAGGCGTAGCTAATGTTAATGAATGTAATTTAGACCCGTTGAACAAACCAAATGTCATATCAAATTGTACACATGTAATGAAAGTAATGTACTAAGTATGCTAAGTTAACATACAAAGCAGAAAAGTCATGTGAATCAATGTGTTAAATATGCTAAGTTAACATATAAAGCAGAAAAGTCATGTAAATCAATGTGCTAAATATGCTAAGTTAACATATAAAGCAGAAAAGTCATGTAAATCAATGTGCTAAATATGTTAAGTTAACATACATAGCAAAAGAAGATGTAATGTAAATCAATGTGCTAAATATGCTAAGTGAACATACATAGCAAAAGAATATGAAATTATGTACTAATAGTGTACTAATGAACATAGCAAGTATATGATATGAAAACATGGAAAGCATGAAAATAACAAGTAGGCACATGTGTTTCACCCCAAAATGTTTGGAAAACAGTAAAAGAGGGGTCTATGTACTCACTTGAGATTGCTTAGAAGTCCTAGGATAACCACCAAGCAAAGTTAGAAGATCACGGAATCAAACGGCACCTAATATAGGTAACTACATTAATAAACGGACCTATTCGAAGGATCGGGTAGCATGAGGGTTCGTAAACCAAATGAGTGTAGGGACTCGTGTAATATGGTTTAACAAAGCCTACATACTAAAACGAAACTTATCCTAAGTGCTTTTGACCCGTTACGACCCGTTTAGGTAGCTTATGCTACTTTAACACGTCGTTCACGTAAAACGCGTTCGGAATGCCTAACTAGTCCTATGACAAGTAACATATGCCTTAATATGTCTAATATTGTTGCTAAATCAGTTTAGATGTCAAGAGTTATGTTACATATGCTTAAAATGAAGTTTGGCGTAAAAAGGGCATTTTGGTAATTTACCTAAGGCATAAGAACTACTTATCATACAACTATTCAAACGATGTGACCATAAGGTATAACCTCGGAAGGTTATTCCCTATACAACTATGGTCACCAAAAGTGTTTGGTCGGATCCTATTGATCGACCAAATGGGTCGGGTTCGAAAGCATAAGCGATTGATTAGATCGCTTACCCTTACGACCCTAAACAAGCACAAATCTAAAAGTGACGAGCTAAACATGCTAGATCATGTTTAGTCAAGCTAGAAAACAGGTTTTGATATCAAAATAAACGGTTTTGATACCCTAGAGTAGTTTGGTTACAAAATACGCAAGAACACGCATTTTGCCCGAAACTACGATCGTCACTAAGCCTAGATAACGTGGTAATCAGTAGGTATAGTTACTAGGGACTATAACCATCGTGATTACGCTCACGTTATGAAGTTCAAATGAACTTCGCATTGACCATAAACTGGTCAATGCAGAAAGTCAAACGCAGTTTGACTTCCAAGCTAAAAACGCATAAAAAGAATGAAGGAACACTTACAAAGGGTCCCCGCAAGATTGATTATCCAAGTATTTCTCAGGTATGAAGTGTTGCACACTTCAACTTAGAGAAAATCTCAGATATCAAGTGGGTTGCAAGTGAACTATGGAGGGGTATTTATAGTTTTCGTACAACTGTTAGGATCATTCGTCGGGAAACGTGCTTCGATCTAGGCCGTCCAAGTGTGCCCCTTGTTTTCTAATACCATTAGAGCCCATAGAAATGGCCCATAGTTTGCTAGAAACTAGTTGCGAGTGGAAAATGAGTGTAACAGTTGTAAACAATTGTTTAAACAGATTCTGCACATCTGGGAGGGCCACGCAGCCCGTTTAAGGTATGCCCTTAGGCTTACGCACCCCGCCTGAGGTCTGCAGATCAGCCAGAAGTTTGCAGAATGTCAGTTTCAGTCCCTGTTGGTGTTTAAAGCCATTTCCGACACTGCTAAGGACCGTTAAGCCAACTTTAAGGCCCTAAAATGATGTCCAAACATTGTGGACATGAAACATGCTCAAAAATATGCCGGATGTTGGTTCGTTTGGTCGTACGATCGCGATGTTTGCTTAATTACGACGGAATGCGCATAAGCGCGAAAAACGATCCAAATTGCGCGACGAATGGATTTTTCTTATGCCAAACACTAAAATAAAATATTTTAATGCTTATATAAATTTTTGGATGTCCAGATGTATTCAGAACGTAAGTTATGCGCAAAAATGCAAACTTATGCACTTTTTGACGCTTTTAGTCCCTGAATGAGCATAAAGTTTATTTTAGCACACCGTACCTCTCAAAGCCTATTTCTAAGCTATGTAAAGCGTATTTTGGGTATGTTTAACTTATGATCATGTTTCGGAATATTTGTTACAGTTCAAATCGGCATACTTTCGCAGTTTGTCGAATTTAGTCCCTGTAAGCGAATAGACTTGATTTTGCCATACCAAAGCCTTCAAAACTTATTTCTACGTTATGTAAAGGTTATTTAAGGTATGTTAAGCATATGTTGATGTTCTGGATTATTTTTCGCGTTAAACTGATTACGTTTACGCACCAGTTTGGGTATAATTCCCCAGAAAGTGATATAGAGTTTGAAATTGAATAAAAGTCAAAACATGAAAAATGTCAAACATAAACAAACAAATATTGGGATCAAATAACTTTATTTTATTGATAACTGAACTGTTTATAATGATTACAAGCACAGATGTCACAGTATGTATAGTACAAATAACTATAGGAAACGTAGAATGATGTTAACTTTGGAGTTAAGCGTGTATATGTGACTATGAAATAGTAGTTTTGTTGCGATAACTGATGTGTGCAAAATGCAACATATATAAATTACATCAATTGTGGCATGAAACTAACCCTTTTTTAGTACTAATGTTGGAAAAAGTGTGCTTTTGTCTTCCTTTTGTATTTTTAGGATTAAATGAGCTCAAATTAACAAAAGAAGCAAAAAGACATCAAAATCTGACATAAATACAAGAAAAGGAACAAGACGTGACATGCCCGACCCACGACAGCATCTTCCCAAGCAAAACAAGACAACAGAAGACTGAACACGCCCCGTGCTCAGTCAGCACGGGGGCGTGCCCAAGTGTCAGCAGAAAAGACAAAATGGTAGAAGCTTCTATTGCCCACCACGGGGCCGTGCTCAGCGGACACGGGGCCGTGGTCAACTATAAGATTCGCACAATCCAGGCAAATCTTCATAGTACAAAGATTCTTCTGCACACGGGGTCATGCTCAGCGGACACGGGGGGCGTGGTCAACTAATAAGACAAAGCTGCATTAAATGAAGAAAGAGAGGATGTGGACACGGGGTCGTGCCCACTGGACACGGGGCCGTGCCCGAGCTTCTGTTCAGCCTATAAATAGGAGTGCTTGGTTCAAGCTCAAACCATCCCTTGGCACACGACCTCTCTCACACTTCACCCACCACCACCATAACACCATTATCCACCACCATCATCCATTGTCCATCGTAGAGTGTGTGAGTCATCTCGGGATCCAAGATTGATCGTAAGAGTTCTTAACAATCAAGGCCATGTTTGCCTAAGTCTCTTACATCACTTGGTGAAGACAAAGTGTCTAGTGTAATACTTTTTATTTCTGATCTTTTCGCACTTTTTACTTGGTTTTGTATTAATGACTTTAATAACTAGTTGCTTATGTTGAAGGTGATCTTTCCTTATCGTTTGTCCGTGGTGTCTTGGCATTATTTTACTGTCTATATAAAATAAAAGATTTTCACCATTCATATCTCCACGGTTTATATGGAGGTATGTTGGCTACCTGGTCGGGGGTTAAGGGAACGGTTTGGTAAAGGTCTTGCCATTGTTCAGCGTTTAGAGGTCCTGCAATGGACCTGGGTCAAATTTAGTAGGACCTCCTTCAATACTTAACGGTATTGGATGGCGGGGGGCCAAACTCTTTGATCCCCTCATAAGTTAACTACTATTAATACTATAACCCGGCTATTTAGGACTGTATCCCTGCTGACTCAGACTACTTAGTCGAGGGTAACGTCACCTCCAAAAGAGGGGCCTACCATAATTTGCATTAATAACTTAATTAATTATCTTCCAATAATCCACCCTTTTAGGATTGTATCCTTGCTGACTCAAACTACTGGGGTGAGGGTAACGTCACCTTCAAAAGATGGGCCTACTACAATAACTAAGATAATCTCTTAAAAAGTGCAAAAGTGCGGAAATAATCAAAGGTTACACTAGATACGAGTGGGCAAGTGATTCATCTTGTCTATCTGTTTTTTTTCTTTTTATTTTATTTTCATCATTTTTAGTTAGTTTTTATTTTTCTTAGTTTAAAACATTTTTCTAAACTTTTTATTTTGATTTGACGTTGAGGATAAACCGGTACTAAAAGCTCTTGTGTCCTTGGACGACCTCGGTATCTTGCCAACACTATACTACGCTCATGATGGGTGCATTTGCCCATATGTGTGTTTAGTGTTAGTAAAATATCGTGTTTTATAAATTTAAAACTTGGCTAAAAATAAGTGTTAAAGGGCTTAAAATATACACCTAAAATATATAACACTTCACACGCATCAAGTTTTTGGCGCCGTTGCCGGGGACACAAGGATTTTAAGAAAGTTAGGAATCAACGGCCTAATCGTTTTTCTTATTTTTCGTTTTTTTTGGGTTTTTTTTCTTAGTTTTTCTGTTTCTGCAGAGCTCAGCACGGGCCGTGGCTGGTCGGACACGGGCCGTGCCCAGCATCATCACTGGCAGTTTTTATTTTCTGACTTACAGAGAGCTGAGCACGGGGCCGTGTCGGTGCAACACGGGGCCGTGTCGGTTCAACACGGGGCCGTGTCCAACTCCCAGTAACAGGGATCCGGAAAACAATTACTGTACCTCTGACCACGGGCCGTGTTCACTGAGCACGGGGCCGTGGTGAACATTCTGACCAACGTTCTTTTCTGTTTTTCTTGCAGGACTTGGAACCCAGGCGCCACATTTGAACCTCCTACGTAGTGCATGAGCTCCAGTTCTAGTAGAGACATAAAAGAACCTCTAGAAGAACCCGAACTCTTTCTCAGAAAAAGACTTAAAGCTAAAAATCAAGAGAAAGTTTCGGGGAACCCACTTCCAATGGCGGACCAGCGTACCCTCATGGATTACCTACGGCCCACCGTAGGTAATCTCGGCGCCGCTATCAATGCACCGAATGTCGAGGCCAACAACTTCGAACTTCGGCCACATTTGATACAAATGCTTCAAAACTCCGCAACCTTCCATGGGCTTGCGGACGAGGATCCCCATCTACATATTACTAATTTCTTAGAAATATGTGATACCTTTCGGATCAATGGAGCATCAAATGACGTCATCCGCCTTCAAATGTTTCCATTTTCACTAAAAGACCGAGCTAAGGCTTGGCTTAACACCCTCCCAGTTGGCTCGGTAAACACCTGGGATGAACTAGCCCAAAAGTTTCTATATAAGTATTTCCCTCCTGCTAAAACGGCTAAATTAATGACTGAAATTAATACATATTCACAAGAGGATGGGGAATCCTTATATGAAACTTTGGAAAGGTTCAAGGAGCTACTAAGAAAGTGTCCCCATCACGGTCTTGCGGTATGGCAACAAGTATCCACTTTCTACAATGGGTTGTTGCCACACACAAGACAAACACTTGATTCTAGCTCCGGGGGACTTTTAGGTAATCGTCGCTGACGGGTGGTCCGTAGGACAACCCTTTGTGATGTTAAAAGTCAAGTTTATCCCTCATTTAAGTGTGTAATTATCTCGAATTAGATAACTACTGTTGCTTATGTCTTAGGTGCGGTTTGGCAGCTTAAAGTGAAGAAAAATGCAGCTTTGGAAGGTTTGAGGTTGAACGGGTCACGCAAGAAACGGAAGATGAAACAAAGTGAAACATTCAAGCTGACGCCGTAATTTACGGTCCTACCGTAAATTACGGTGGACCTGATTTGTGCCTGAAACTCACCGTAGCTTAGACTGTTAGCACCGTAACATCCTTATATGCACCGTAACTTACGGTGGAGCCGTAAGTTACGGTGGAGTCAGCGAACAACTTCGTAACTGCCATCATTTATGCAGTTTTATGATGTCTTTTCAGGTATTCTCATGACTGGGCGGTTATTGGTGACACTAGGGGCGATTTTGGCTATCTTGGCTTGGTTCTAGAAAATTTCTAACATTCGGTTTGTGTTTTCGATTTGTATGAACATTGAATTGATTGCTATGATGATTCACCAAGCTATGTGTGGCTAAAACTTTCGGTGATCATCTTAGGTGAAGGTTTCTCTTGAACTTTTGTGTGTTTATTTCTGAATTTCTAGAATGATAACTTGCGTTGCTTGAATATCATGGTGTATGCATAATTGTTTGTAGCTTGTTAATCGATAGTGCAATTTCTAGTCTTAATCGTACGTTCTTGGTGCCGTTGGCAATCGAGATATCACGGGAAGGGTTAGGGTTGGTTATTGATTAATTGGTCATCGGGAAACAACCTCGCGTTTATAAATCCGAGTACTTTATTCCCTTTTATCACTTCGATTATTTATGCACGAGTTATGTCTATGTAACTCTTTCTAGTTGGAATTTCACACAATTGTTTAAAGAAACTGAATCCTAAGATGGTCATTGTTCTCTCCTAATTTGTTTTACAACAATCTTTGATTTGCAATTTAATTAGTTAATATTAGTTCTTAAAACCAAAACAATCAACTCTTGAATTTTAATTTCTGTAATTTTAGTTTAATATTAGTTTAAGTGCAAAGCTATAAAATCAACACACTTTCCACATACTCCCTGAGTTCGATACCCTCTTACCACTATCTATAGTTGTTATTGGGATTAAATTTGATTGTGACCACGACATCACGTCAAATTTTGGCGCCGTTACCGGGGAGTAGTGCGCAACGTGTGTCAGTTTGTTAGTTTTGCTTTGTTATTTTCGGGTTTACACTGGTGTGTTTAGTGTGCAGGTTCTACAGGTGCATGCATACTAGAGGCTCTCACAAAGCGTCACCATTGTCATTTGATCCGGAGATTGAACGAACGCTAAGGCAAAACCGAGTTTTACTACGCGAAAACAAAATCATTGGTTCACCTACTTCACCCATTACACCAAGAAATATCATGGACGAAACACAAATACCACCCACAATGGGTCAAACGACCTCATCTTTTATACTTACTTCCACACAACCATCACCAAACACAACCATACCAAATTCCACTACAATTCCTACTCCACCTCATGACACTACACCATCTAACACTACACAACCGATTACTACTCAAAATGAACCTAATCTTTCCTTTAGCCCATCTACTACGATTCCACCACTCACTCATTTCTTCCCAGTTTCCGGTCAATCATCTTCCCATTATTCAATACCACCAAATACAACCATTGTCCATGCTACTTCAACATTTAGACCATCGAACCAAGCGGGATTTCAATATTCAACCCTTCCAATTAGGCAAACTTTGGATATAGGGGGAGATGGATATGAGGAAGGATACGAAGATTTTGAGGGCTATGATGAAGATGGGTATGCTTATGAAGGTTATGGTGATCAAGGAGAGTTCGGTTATGTGCAAAGTCAATCTCAAGGGATGGCAAGTGTTGGTGGAATACCGCAACAACAACTCATACCACAACACATTAGGCCAAGGCCACAGGGGCCACCAATGCAACGCCCTATTCCATTGCAACAAGTTCGGCCACAAAATGTACAACCACAAATTCAAAGGCCAATTCAACAACCACCGATGCCACAACAACAATTCCAACCACCGTTTGTACCACAAGGGCATATACCAAGACCTATGGGTCCTATTCGTCCAAGGGGTCGATTGGGTGTTCCAAGAAGGCATCTTAGGGAACAAGCACGAGGAATAGAAGCACATTTCAGGCCGATAATTACTCAAAACCCTTCACCGGTGGTTATCCCTCACAACAACCAAGGGAGAACCTTTGAAGTAAGAACAAATTCTTTGCAAAGTTTGCCGAAATACAAAGGGCTAGCAACGGAGGAACCGTATTTCCATTTAGAGGCCTATGACTCAATTTGCAATACTTTTGGGAGTCAAGGTTTTTCGGCCGATGATGTCAAGTTGGTCCTATTTCAGTTTTCTTTGGAGGACAAGGCAAAGAAGTGGTTCTACACTTTGCCTTCAGCATCTATTTATACTTGGGCGGAGATGCAACAAATTTTTCTAGACGAATTCTATACCGCCCAAAAGACCAACGATGCTAGAAAGGGGTTGAGGAGCTTCCAACAACAACATGGTGAGATGTTCCATGAGGCATTTGAACGATTTAATATGATGATAAAGAATTGCCCTCACCATGGGATTGAACTTTGGGAGTTGATGAATTCCTTCCACGAGGGGTTGAGTGCCGAAGATGCTCGTGATCTAATGTCCATTACTGGTGGGACTTTTGGCACAAACTATGAGAATGACGATTGGGAGTTCTTAGAGAATATGGCAATTACCTCGAAAAGAAAGGCTCAAGCATCGAGGAGAGCCCGACCGGCCATTGCCCGACCTCAAGTGCACGCAATAGATGATGGTAATGTTCAAACTACTAACCAAATTTATGATGTTTGTGCTTTGTGTAATGAAATAGGTCACGCGGCTGAAAATTGCCAAGGAATGGTGGAAGGGCAATATGAAGAGGTGCATGCGGTTCAAGGTCAAGGTCAAGGAGGGGGTGGTAGAAACTACAACAACATGAACTCTAATACTTACCACCCCGGGTTGAGGAACCACCCAAATTTTCGCTATGGGAACCCCTCAAATCAAGCTAACCCCAACTTTCAAGGTAGCCAAGGTAACTTTGGTTCACGCCAGCCTTACAACAATCAAAGTGGATATCGAGGCGGGAACAACCAAGGGTATCAAAAGCAATATCAAGCGGGTCAAGAACAAGGGGGTCTTCGGGTGGAAATGAGATGATGGAGATGCTAAAAAGCATGCAAACGGAAATGCAAAAACGGAACCAACTTGATGAAGTTCGAATGCAAAAGGATGAGGTTCGTGACAAAAGCATCCAATCATTAACAACCCAAATGGGTCAATTGGCAACCGATGTGGCGGAATTGAAGAAAAACAAAGGTCAACTTCCTAGTGACACCAAGGTAAATCCATCACACGGTTCGTCAAGAGGTAATGTTAATGTTCATCATGTTAGTGTTTTGAGAAGTGGAAAAGAGTTTAAAGCCAATTTGTCACCCGAATTGGTTGAGGGGGTAGTTGAGGACATCACGGGTAATGATAGTGATGATGATGTTTCACCGGTTAAACCAAAAGAATTAAATGTTAACAAACCGGGTTTGGGTGAAAATAAAGAAAGTGAAAAAATTGAGGGTGAACCGAGTCAAGTCCCGTTTCCATCGGCTTTACTTGACCCGGGAAAGAAAAACTTTATTGCATCAAGAGGTCCCCAAAAAGAAGAATTGTGGGACATGTTTAAACAAGTTAAAATTAACCTTCCACTCCTTGATGCAATAAAACAAGTACCCGCTTACGCAAAATTTCTAAAAGAATTGTGTACACAAAAGAGGCAAAACAAAAAGAAAATGCCTAAGCGGGTCGATTTAACCGGGCAAGTGAGTGCGGTTTTGAACGGGGAGCTTCCTCCTAAGCTCCAAGATCCGGGCACGCCATTGATTAATATACAAGTTGGTAATTTTCAAATGGCTAAGGCGTTGCTAGATCTTGGAGCCGGAGTTAGCATTTTACCGGGGGGCTTATATGACCAATATGATTTTGGTCCGTTAGCAAGGGTGGAGACAACGGTTGTTTTGGCCGATTTGTCTCATAAGTTACCCCGGGGTATGGTTCAAAATGTAATTGTAAAAATTGATGAATTTTATTACCCGGTTGACTTTTTAGTCTTGGACTACTCATCGGCGGACCCCAAGCAACAACAAAACGTAATTTTGGGTCGGCCATTTTTGAGCACCGCACATGCAGTCATCGATTGTAGATTTGGTACAGTCGATATGACTTTTGGGAATCGAAAAATGTGTTTGAATGTTTTTACTAACAATTCTAATGCTAATGGTGTTGATGAGTGTTTCATGGCAGATATAGTTGACGGATGCAACCCGCATGAGTATGAGGAGGATGGTTTGGATGTTTGCCTGTGTGATTTTTCTGAACAGGTACATGCTTATGCACTCCGGGTTGAAGAGGAAAAACAGGATGCGATGGCGTTGAAAGAAGGTCGGCCGCCATGGACCCACCAGTTCGAAGGCTTACCGGCGGAAATAGATTCAGGTACTAAACCATCATTAGAGGAACCGCCAAAGTTGGAACTTAAAGACTTGTCGAGCCATTTGAAGTATGTGTTTTTAGGGGATAATGACACTTTACAGGTCATTATTGCCTCTAATTTGGAGTTGGCACAAGAGCAAGCATTGTTGGAAGTCTTGAAAGAAAACAAGGGAGCTATCGGATGGACAATTGCCGATCTCAAAGGAATTAGTCCATCAATCGTTATGCACAAAATCATTACCACCGAAGATGCCAAACCAACACGAGAAGCTCAAAGGCGATTGAATCCGAACCTAAGGGAGGTAGTGAAAAAGGAGGTAATTAAATGGTTAGACGCGGGAATCATCTATCCGATTTCGGATAGTGCTTGGGTGAGTCCCACTCAAGTTGTGCCTAAGAAGGCCGGCATTCAAGTAGTCAAAGATGAAAGTGGTGAACAAATTGCCACCCGACCGGTTACCGGGTGGCGTGTATGTATTGACTATCGAAAATTGAATGCCGCCACTTTTAAGGACCATTTCCCGCTACCTTTCATTGACCAAATTATTGAAAAATTATCGGGTCAAAAATATTACTGCTTTTTGGATGGGTACTTGGGTTACAATCAAATAGCAATACACCCGGATGACCAACACAAGACCACCTTCACTTGTCCATATGGCACCTTTGCCTTTCGGCGGATGCCCTTTGGCTTTTGCAATGCTCTGGCAACTTTCCAACGATGTATGATGAGTATTTTCTCGGACATGGTTGGAGAGTCGCTCGAAGTATTTATGGATGACTTCTCCATTTTTGGCACTAGTTTTGATGCTTGTCTCAACGAATTACAAAAGGTTTTAAAAAGGTGCGTTGAGAAAAATCTAGTGCTAAGTTGTGAGAAAAGTCATTTCATGGTGCAAGAGGGCATTGTGTTGGGTCATGTAATTTCTGAAAGAGGGATGGAGGTGGATAAGGCAAAAATAAAGGTAATAGCATCTTTGCCACCTCCGAAAAATGTTAAGGGTGTAAGGTCATTTTTGGGACATGCGGGTTTCTATAGACGTTTCATAAAGGGTTTTAGTGTTATCACCAAACCCTTATGCAACTTGTTATTAAAAGATGTCCCATTTGATTTTACTAACGAGTGTATGCAAGCTTTCACTGTTTTGAAGGAACACTTAGTCAAAGCTCCTATCTTGCAACCACCGGATTGGTCAAAGCCGTTCGAGATAATGTGTGACGCAAGCGACACTACTATTGGTGCAGTTTTGGGTCAACGGGTTGATAGAAAGGCGGTGGTGATTTACTATGCAAGCAAAACTTTATCCGAAGCGCAACTTAATTACACCACAACCGAAAAGGAGTTATTAGCGGTGATGTATGCTTTGGATAAGTTTCGTGCTTATATTTGGGGGAGCAAAGTGGTGGTCTATTCGGATCATAGTGCAGTCCGATACTTGATGGAGAAGAAGGATGCAAAACCTCGGCTGATTCGGTGGGTATTATTGTTACAAGAGTTTGATTTAGAAATCCGAGACAAAAAGGGAAGTGAGAACGTAGTGGCGGATCACTTGTCTCAGATTCCGGTGGAAGGGATCGATGATGTTAGTGAAATCAATGAGAGTTTTCCCGACGAGCAAATACTAGCCGTTTCCACCTTTGTTGCACCGTGGTATGCTCACTATGTCAATTACTTAGCCACGGGTGCCATCCCAAGTCATTGGACCAAGAAGCGCCGACAACAATTTATGGTTCAAGTGAAGCAATATATTTGGGATGAGCCGGATCTCTTCAAGATTGGACCGGATCAAGTTATACGAAGGTGTGTGCCCGAGACAGAAGTGTTGGAAATTTTGACCCATGCTCATTCGTCCGCATGTGGGGGTCATTTTAGTGGGCATAAAACAGGTTATCGGGTGCTCTCATGTGGGTTCTATTGGCACACAATTTTCAAGGATGCTTGTGAATTCGCTAGAAATTGCATTAATTGTCAAAAGATGGGAAGCATATCGAAGAGGGATGAGATGCCTTTACAACCAATCTTGGTTGTAGAGATATTTGATGTATGGAGTATAGACTTTATGGGTCCTTTCCCGAATTCGAATGGCTTTCTATACATTTTGGTAGCGGTGGATTATGTCTCGAAGTGGATTGAAGCTATTGCAACACGAACAAACGACCATTCGGTTGTTTGTAAATTTGTTCAATCCAACATTTTCTCTCGTTTTGGCATCCCGTGGGTTATCATAAGTGATGGTGGTTCGCATTTCAAGAACTTCAATTTCGGGAAATTATTGAAGAGGTATAGCGTGAATCACCGAATTGCCACACCTTACCATCCGCAAACGAGTGGACAAGTCGAAGTGTCCAACCGTCAAATCAAAGAAATTCTTATGAAGACGGTGAGAACGGATAGGAAGGATTGGTCGAGTAAGTTAGACGATGCATTGTGGGCATACCGAACGGCCTACAAGACTCCTATTGGCACAACGCCTTACCGGATGGTGTATGGAAAGGGTTGTCATTTGCCAATGGAGTTAGCGCATCGGGCACAATGGGCAATTAAGACGGTAAACACCGATTATAACGAGGCGGGAAAGATGAGAAAGTTGCAGTTAAGCGAGATAGAAGAAATTCGGGATGAGGCATATGAATGTGCATCGGCGTATAAAGATAAACTCAAGAAGGTGCATGATGCAAAATTGAGAAAGAAAACGTTCGAAGTGGGTCAAAAAGTTTGGTTGTATAACTCAAGACTCAAGATGTTCGCGGGCAAGCTTAAAAGCAAATGGATGGGCCCGTATGTCGTTCGGAGAGTTGGGAGGTTTGGAGATGTAGATATCCAAGATGAGCACACGCTAAAACAACAAACGGTGAACGGTGAACGGTCACCGGTTAAAGCCATACTTGGAGGGGAACGACATTAACAACTTAGAGCTTGATAAAGCGGGCTATATCTTACGCCCGGTCGACGATGAGCAACCATGAGAGGCCCAGGTTCGGTAGTGTAAATAGTTAGTATTTCATTTTGTTTGTTTTGTATAGTTTGCTAAATTGCCGTATTTCCTTGAAATCCGTGTTTGAAACAAGTGTGGGGATATTCGGGTCACGAATTACTCTAACATTGTGTTGGGGACAACACGGGATTTTCGAGGGGGTAGGGTGATTTTTACACGTTTTTGAAAAAATTTAAAAACATAAAAAAAATCGAAAAAAAATTTGAAAAAAAAAATATAAAAAATGACACCTTAAAACAGCATTTTTCACGAACCAGGAATGCCCAGCTTACACCGTAATTTACGGTATGACCGTAAGTTACGATGGAGAACAAAGATATTTGGACTTTACGGTAGAAAGCTCCTGAATTATGGTAGAAATTTATGTTCAGGTTTCACCGTAACTTACGGTCTTACCGTAAGTTACGGTACGCAGAAAAAATGAATCCATCGTTCCGGTTCTTGCAAGTACATAAAAAAAATAAAAAAATAATAATAAAACATTAGATTACGTGACATAACCCCATCCACACAATTCTTTCTTCATCTTTCTCATCCATCTTTTTCACCCATCACTTTTCAAGACCAACAAAAACCCACAAGACTCCATAGCTTCTTCTACCTTCAATCCTCTATAACCTTCTCAATTCTTGTCCAAACTAAGTGAAATTTAGGTCTAACTTGACTAATTTTTCACGTAGTTTCTGATTTTGCCAAGAGATTGGTTAAAAAACGAAGTTATTGGGTCCGAATTCAAAACCCTAGTTCGAAAATTTTTAGGGGTTTGTGGAGTTTTTGTTTCACAAGCACTTTAGCATCTTCAAAATAAGGTATGAAAGCTTATTTGTTATATTTTGATGCTACATTGTGAAAAGTAAGGTTATTTAGGTTACTTGCCTATACCCACTTGCTTGTTCTTAGATATGGTTATGAAATTGGTTATTTGAACATGGTTATGGTTGTAGATGTAGGATTTGTGGTTAAAGTAGTGAACTTTTGGGATGCTCTACATTGTAGAGACACCATGCCCGTTTTTTGAAAAATTCTTGATACATTTTTGGTTCACTAACATCTACAACCATGATAACAAGCAAGTGTGGGGATATGTTGGAGAAAAGGGTTTAATTTTGTTTCGTTGGTTGTGTTGTTTGCTCGAATGTGTGTAGGAAATGGCACGAACAAAAGAAAAGACCGGAGCTAGTTCATCTTCGTCTTCGAAGGGAAAGGGTAAACAACCGGAACAACAACCAAGAAAGAGACAATACATGGGTCGAGTGGATGAAAGTGAGGAAGAAATGGAGTTGGATATGACGGAGAAACCAAAATGGAATTCAGGTCCATTAGATGATCAAGCAGAGGAGTGGCAACCGACACTCTACCATGACAGCATGAATAAGTTGAAGAACAAGGCTGCTGCATTCATTTGTGAAAGAGAAGTTAATGAGGTTCAATTTGGCCAGTTCGGGGTGTTTGACAAGTTCCGGGCTCTAGGTTGGGAGTCGGCACTTAGTTGTTTTGACAAAGATAAGAGCAACTTGTTCATATCCGAAATACAAGAATGATGGCCACTCTTACATGCAACACGTATGACAAGCCATCACACATGAAGCTAACGGGTATAGTGCATGGGATTCCGGTGGAAATGTCCTTCGACATGTTGAAGAAGCTTGGGAAATACGATAGTCTTCCAGCCCGTGATTACATGATACCGACTCTTGATGACCTCCTGGTTAAACCGGAGAAACATACTCGATGGAATGATATGTTGGCAGCAATATTTTTACCCGGTAAATACAGTGGTATTCTATACCGGAAGAACTTAAAAATAGAAGCTAAATTGTTGCTAGCAATATGTGTTCTCAATGTTATTCCAAGAAGGGGGGACAAGGAACAGGTTAGGTTTCCGGAGGTGCCCGTCCTTTATTCGCTAATGCATGGGTCTCCGCGTTTTCCGATACGCTATCTGATCATGAACCACTTATGGATTTGCCGGAATAAGTATGGAAGAGATATCGTCCCGTATTGTCGAATAATCACGGGGTTGATGAAACAACAAAAGGCAATAATATCTGAAGATCGAGGAGCAACAAAAAGGCATCAGCCTTTTACGCTAGATAAGTTGGGGATAGGTTGGTCATATACACAATCGGAGCGTTATCACAAGCTAAAGTCGGAAGGGCAAAGGTGGAGAGCACTAAAGTTGGGTGCACGAGATTTGTTACCGGGTGAGCCGGACGAGCCAGAAAGTGATGAAGAAGTAGTTCCAAGTGGAGACGAGGACTATGCGGACGAGCCGCATGGTGGTGAAAATGTTGGTCAAGGGGGTTATGGTAGAGGTTATGGTGGCATGTTTTACGATTATACGCAGCAATCTTATGTGCCGGGTTGGGCTTACGAAGGCACAATGCAAGAAGTGATTGAGAATCAACGTCCTCCGGCATCCATGTTTGATACGTGGTCGGGTTCGGAAAGGACGTTATTTGATCAAAATACGAGGAATAGTGCAAGTATAGAGCGGTCCTTGAAACAAACTCTTGATCGTCAAGAAGCATGGAATCGCACACATGCGTATTCCCGTGAAGTTGAAATGAACAATCGATATCATGATGATCAAGAAAGGAGATTGCACGCGGATTGGCATGCCGGGCGGTCGGTGGTTGTGGATCCACAACATGTGGATTATGCGTCACTACCACCTTATGATGGTAGTATTTCGTATCCGACCCCGCCGCTTCATCTTTCACAATGGATTGACCCCCGGCAATAAGAGGGGGCTCAACAACAACAAGGAGGAAGTAGTAGCGGCTCATTTGCGTTCGGAGAATGGAACGATATGATGTCTTCCATACTTGGGCCGCCGGGACCGCGCCATTATTAGTCAGGTTGTGTTCTTTCTTTGTATATTTTGTGCATATTTGTAGTTTGATATGTTTATGGTTGGGCGGTTGGGTGGTGTATGATTGTGTTGTTTTGTTGGGTTGGTGCTTGCTGGTGGTGTCATGTTTTAAAAAGAAGAAAAAAAAACATAAAAAAAAGATAAAATGAAAAGTACAAAAAGAAATTTGTGGTTTGAGTGAAGAAGCTTTTTGTTGATGTTGAATGATTTTAGTGATCAAAGCCTCCTAAAACCATACATTGGGGTCAATGTATCCCAAGTGTGGGGATGGGGGGAATTTTTGAAGATTTTGAAAAATTTTGAGCCAAGCGAAACGATGTGAAAATTTGAACTCCCTAGATTAACCCCAATCTGGTGCACCGGCAACCTTTGATACCCTTTTCATTCTTGGTGAGAGTTGTAGCTACACTTGTATATAAATAATGCTTATCTTTGATGAGAGTGGCTACGGGTAGGGGTGCATTAGAACTTGTGCTTGAATGCGGTTCGAGGCCTTAGTTAGACATGAATGTGAAGAGGATAAGGGCATTTAGGTAGCCTCGTCGTTGGTGTGAGCGAGTGTGGGATTTGGGGGGTTGGACCTCATAAGTTATATATATGAGCATGGTTGTGAGAGGGGCGGGGGTTTGGACATTTAGTTGCCCAATTTTGTGCCTAAAAGCCTATCATTTGTTACCCCTAGCTACTTACCTAAAAATTTACCCAACTTGACCCGGTTTTATAGTGATTAGTAATTGTTTAGTAGTATGTAATGTTATTTGATGTTATGTTGAAAGTATTATGTTTGAAAAAAAAAATCAGAAAAATTAGAGATGAAAAAGAAAAAAAAAAGAGAAAAAGCAATGAAAAATGGAAAAAGAAGTGATGTTTAGTTGTCTTGTATATAGTAGTTAAGTTTGATAGTTGTTCGTTTGTTTCTTTGTGTAATAAAAAGACCGGGTTAAGTTTTCGTTACTTCATATATATTCCATTTCCTACCCATACACCTAGCCACGTTACAACCTTGAAAGTCCCTTTGATTTGCATTCATGTTTGACCCATTTTAGGAGAAGGATCGATTTAGGTACAAGCTTATTGTTGTGCAACCACCCGTTTGCCTTTTGTGTGTCTAGCTTATCTTTGCTAGTATTCACTTGTAGCCGAGAGGAGAGATTTAGAGAGGGGTGCATTAGTTGGGTGTTAAAAAAGGGGTTAGTAAAAGGATTGCTTGTTTTTGCTTGGCTTACATTGATCACTTGTTGAGAAATTGATTTGATGAGTTGCTTGAGACAAGCAACGGGTAAGCGTGGGGATGTGACGGGTGGTCCGTAGGACAACCCTTTGTGATGTTAAAAGTCAAGTTTATCCCTCATTTAAGTGTGTAATTATCTCGAATTAGATAACTACTGTTGCTTATGTCTCAGGTGCGGTTTGGCGGCTTAAAGTGAAGAAAAATGCAGCTTTGGAAGGTTTGAGGTTGAACGGGTCACGCAAGAAACGGAAGATGAAACAAAGTGAAACATTCAAGCTGACACCGTAATTTACGGTCCTACCGTAAATTACGGTGGACCTGATTTGTGCCTGAAACTCACCGTAGCTCAGACTGCTAGCACCGTAACATCCTTATATGCACCGTAACTTACGGTGGAGCCGTAAGTTACGGTGGAGTCAGCGAACAACTTCGTAACTGCCATCATTTATGCAGTTTTATGATGTCTTTTCAGGTATTCTCATGATTGGGCGGTTATTGGTGACACTAGGGGCGATTTTGGCTATCTTGGCTTGGTTCTAGAAAATTTCTAACATTCGGTTTGTGTTTTCGATTTGTATGAACATTGAATTGATTGCTATGATGATTCACCAAGCTATGTGTGGCTAAAACTTTCGGTGATCATCTTAGGTGAAGGTTTCTCTTGAACTTTTGTGTGTTTATTTCTGAATTTCTAGAATGATAACTTGCGTTGCTTGAATATCATGGTGTATGCATAATTGTTTGTAGCTTGTTAATCGATAGTGCAATTTCTAGTCTTAATCGTACGTTCTTGGTGCCGTTGGCAATCGAGATATCACGGGAAGGGTTAGGGTTGGTTATTGATTAATTGATCATCGGGAAACAACCTCGCGTTTATAGATTCGAGTACTTTGTTCCCTTTTATCACTTCGATTATTTATGCACGAGTTATGTCTATGTAACTCTTTCTAGTTGGAATTTCACACAATTGTTTAAAGAAACTGAATCCTAAGATGGTCATTGTTCTCTCCTAATTTGTTTTACAACAATCTTTGATTTGCAATTTAATTAGTTAATATTAGTTCTTAAAACCAAAACAATCAACTCTTGAATTTTAATTTCTACAATTTTAGTTTAATATTAGTTTAAGTGCAAAGCTATAAAATCAACACACTTTCCACATACTCCCTGAGTTCGATACCCTCTTACCACTATCTATAGTTGTTATTGGGATTAAATTTGATTGTGACCACGACATCACGTCAGTCACCCAAATGAAATATATAATCAAATTGAGGAAATTGCTCAAACCAATTTTCAATGGCACACTCCCCGAGGTAATAAATCTATTGCTCCGGGCGCCCATAAGGTTGATGAAAGCACTTCTTTACAAGCCCAAATCGAAGCCCTCTCTTCAAAAATCAAAAAGTTAGAAATGACAAAAACGGCCTCGGTTATGGCTTGTGAAGGGTGTGGTGGGCCACATGAAAATTGGAGTTGTATGAAAGAATTAGATGAACAACCAGAAACGGTATACTACATTGATAATAGACCTAGGCCGTCGGGTCCACCAACGGGTACCTACAACCAAGGATGGCGTAACCACCCTAATCTTGGTTGGAGAGATCCCGGCAATAGTAGTAACCAACAAAACCAACGAACTAACTTTCAACAACCACAAAATTTCTCTCAACAACAAGGTGGAAGAGAAAGGCTTGAAGATACTATCTCTCGCCTCATCTCCGACACCGAAAAGAAAAACTCGGATCGATTTCAACAATTGGAATCGAATTTTAGAACTCAACAAGCTAGCATTCAAAACATTGAAAAGCAATTAAATCAATTAGCTCAAAATTTCTCCGAGAGACCACAAGGCGCGTTACCTAGCAATACCGAAACCAACCCAAAAGCACAAGTAAATCTCATCACATTGAGAAATCGAACCGTGGGTCCCGAGGAGACTCCATCACCGCCAGATGAAAGAAGCCAGTCTAGCCAAGGCACGACTCCACCTGCATCGAAAAAGGCTGCTTTACCAAATAAAGAGGCCACCAAGACTCCTCCAATTCCGTACCCCGGTAGGTTAAATCGTCAAAAGACCGATGAGCAATTCGCAAAATTCGAAAATTTACTAAAACAATTGCATGTTAATATTCCTTTTATTAAGGTCCTAACCCAAATGCCTAAATCTGAAAAATTCATGAGGGATTTCCTCGCTAACAAAAGGAAAATTGAATCATTTCAATTAGTTAACTTAGGCGAAGAATGCTCCGCCTTAGTACTCAACAAACTTCCACAAAAGAAAATCGACCCCGGAAGCTTCACAATTCCTTGCTCGATTGGGGAATCCCCCGTTCGTAATGCATTAGCCGATCTTGGGGCTAGCATTAACCTCATGCCCACATCGATGTTCAAACGACTTGGCCTAGGAGCAACAAGCCCTACAAAGATGAGTATACAACTCGCCGACAGATCCGTCAAATTCCCACAAGGTGTCGCTGAAAATCTATTGGTAAAAGTTGACAACTTCGTCTTCCCAACCGACTTTGTCATCCTAGACATGGAAGAAGACACCGATGTCCCTTTCATCCTCGGGAGGCCATTTCTAGCCACCGCCCAAGCGGTGGTGGATATGAATGACGGAACGTTAACATTGAAGTTTGGGGACAAGGAAGTGAAGTTTGAATGTGGAAAAAGAGTAGAGGACGAAGACCCGGTCAACTACATGAAGGTCATAGACTCAAGCTTGGATGACGCTCTCCGACGGTGTAACATGGGATGCAATACATACCACTTGGGTAACATATGACCAGGCTTTGGGTCTAGCCAAGGACCCTTATAAACGTGGCGCACCACGGAGGCATTCCGCGGAACTATCCTTAGTTTAGTTTAGATTAATTTTTATGTTTTCTAGTTAGTTTTAATTTTCAGGAATAAAACACACTTGAGATGGCAAAGGATGCAAGGGAAACTTGAACCAGCACCCCATGCAGGAAAACAGAACCGTCTGACGAAATTCTTCGTTTACAGTAAGCTCGGTACGGGCCGTGTCCGCCCAACACGGCCCCGTGCTGCACAGTCTGCAGAAAAAGACCCAGTTCAGGTAACTGGACACGGGCCGTGTTCACTCAACACGCCCCCGTGTCCAGGCTTCTGTTTCTTTTGTTTTAATTTTGTTACTGGCACTTGAACACGGGGCCGTGTTCAGCGCCCAGTAACACAAATTTTTTTGCTTTTTACACCTTTTTACACATTCAATCAACCTAAAAGCTTGTTTTTGGGACACATTGAGGACAATGTGTAATTTAAGTGTGGGGGGGATGCTAAAACCTTGAATCTTGCAAGTCCTAAATACAAGCCTTACACAAAACTCTATTGGAACCGCTAATCACCCCAAATTTTTTCAAAAATTTTCATTTTTTTTACTTGTCTAGGTTTAACTCGGGAAATTCAAGTTCTCAAAAAGGTTATATTTTTACGAATTTACAACCGATAGCGTCGTGATAAAAAGAACCAACATAAGAAAATTATGAAAAAGCATGGCAAACTTAGTTAAAATTTGATTATATATACTTGATCACATAAAAACCCATTCCCACAAAAGTGAGTTTTGAGCCTTTATTGAGCATACAATTACATCTTTAGACAAAATGCCCATTTTTCGTTTCTTGTGTGAATAGCCGCTTGGTTCTTACGACTCTAGAACTTGCCATGACGATACATTCCCGGTCCTTACCAACTTAAACCCGAGTAAGTAAATGATGGAGGCATTAGGACTAACCCCTTTTTATTTCTACACCATTATTTTTCTTTTTTTTTTTTACCACCTACCCAAAATCCCCCTAGTTAGCCCCTTTGAGCCTAAACCTTTTCATTTCATAACCCAAACCAAACACCCTTTTACCCACCAAAATCTTTTTATTTTTAACCCTTTGTTTTAGTAACAAGTTCGGTTTTTCGTATGACTTTTCAAAAAAAAAAAAGTGTGTTGATGATGAAGCAAAAGAAAATAAATAAACAAGTTCATCAAAAATAACTTTGTTTGAATAATAGCTTCATCAAAATAAAATTTACAAAAATAGAAAGTCTTACGAAAACCGACACTTGTTACGCTTTTCGCCTTTTTTTCTACTAACCACTAACCCAACCACCTACCTTTAACCCAAGCCTAACCCTTCACCCACAAAGTCCTCTTGATATTTACAAAGGTATATAAGTTAAAAAGGAGGAGGATTGATTGCTTGGCAAGCCTATGGTAGGAGTAAGTTCCATGCCGCTCTCAAGTGATCCACAAAAATACATTTTCGGCCGAGTGTTGAGTGATCCCCGTGAGGTATGTGAACTTGTATATAAATAGAATTTTAAAGAGGCATGTTATGCCGTAATAAGTAATTTATCTTATGAAAAGTTTTAAATAAATCATGACGAATAGGATTGTAAATAAATAAAAATAAAACTAAATAAAGAATCTTGGAAATCCCGACACTCTATGACAAGCCCAAAAAACCTTCTTCTCTACCCATTCCATTTGAGAGTGTAATAGCCACATATTAAAGAGTTTTGCTTGAGGACAAGCAAAGATTCAAGTGTGGGGGTATTTGATGTGTGCAAAATGCAACATATAAATTACATCAATTGTGGCATAAAACTAACCCTTTTTTAGTACTAATGTTGGAAAAAGTGTGCTTTTGTCTTCCTTTTGTATTTTCAGGATTAAATGAGCTCAAATTAACAAAAGAAGCAAAAAGACATCAAAATCTGACATAAATACAAGAAAAGGAACAAGACGTGACATGTCTGACCCCACGACAGCATCTTCCCAAGCAAAACAAGACAACAGAAGACTGAACACGCCCCGTGCTCAGCCAGCACGGGGGCGTGCCCAAGTGTCAGCAGAAAAGACAAAATGGTAGAAGCTTCTATTGCCCACCACGGGGACGTGCTCAGCGGACACGGGGCCGTGGTCAACTATAAGATTCGCACAATCCAGGCAAATCTTCATAGTACAAAGATTCTTCTGCACAAGGGGTCGTGCTCAGCGGACACGGGGGCGTGGTCAACTAATAAGACAAAGCTGCAATAAATGAAGAAAGAGAGGATGTGGACATGGGGCCGTGCCCACTGGACACGGGGCCGTGCCCGAGCATCTGTTCTGCCTATAAATAGGAGTGCTTGGCTCAAGCTCAAACCATCCCTTGGCACACCACCTCTCTCACACTTCACCCACCACCCACCACCACCATAACACCATCATCCACCACCATCATCCATTGTCCATCGTAGAGTGTGTGAGTCGTCTCGGGATCCAAGATTGATCGTAAGAGTTCTTGACAATCAAGGCCATGTTTGCCTAAGTCTCTTACATCACTTGGTGAAGACAAAGTGTCTAGTGTAATACTTTTTATTTCTAATCTTTTCGCACTTTTTACTTGGTTATGTATTAATGACTTTAATAACTAGTTGCTTATGTTGAAGGTGATCTTTCCTTATCGTTTGTCCGTGGTGTCTTGGCATTATTTTACTGTCTATATAAAATAAAAGATTTTCACCATTCATATCTCCACGGTCTATATGGAGGTATGTTGGCTACCTGGTCGGGGGTTAAGGGAACGGTTTGGTAAAGGTCTTGCCATTGTTCAGCGTTTAGAGGTCCTGCAATGGACCTGGGTCAAATTTAGTAGGACCTCCTTCAATACTTAACGGTATTGGATGGCGGGGGTCCAAACTCTTTGATCCCCTCATAAGTTAACTACTATTAATACTATAACCCGGCTATTTAGGACTGTATCCCTGCTGACTCAGACTACTTAGTCGAGGGTAACGTCACCTCCAAAAGAGGGGCCTACCATAATTTGCATTAATAACTTAATTAATTATCTTCCAATAATCCACCCTTTTAGGATTGTATCCTTGCTAACTCAAACTACTGGGGTGAGGGTAACGTCACCTTCAAAAGAGGGGCCTACTACAATAACTAAGATAATCTCTTAAAAAGTGCAAAAGTGCGGAAATAATCAAAGGTTACACTAGATACGAGTCGGAACCAAGTGATTCATCTTGTCTATCTGTTTTTTTCTTTTTATTTTATTTTCATCATTTTTAGTTAGTTTTTATTTTTCTTAGTTTAAAACATTTTTCTAAACTTTTTATTTTGATTAAACGTTGAGGATAAACCGGTACTAAAAGCTCTTGTGTCCTTGGACGACCTCGGTATCTTGCCAACACTATACTACGCTCATGATGGGCGCACTTGCCCATATGTGTGTTTAGTGTTAGTAAAATATCGTGTTTTATAAATTTAAAACTTGGCTAAAAATAAGTGTTAAAGAGGCTTAAAATATACACCTAAAATATATAACACTTCACACGCATCAATAACAAAACAAGAACTAAATGTTATATGACATACGTATAGAATATAATCTAAGAGGTGGGATAAAGGTATTAGATCTGTTATAACGGAACATACGAATGTAAGTACGATAATAAGTGTGAAGAAGTATGTATATTGACCCACTACAAACGGACCAAGGAAATGAGAATGTTATGTAAAAGTAAAGTATGAAAAGTATGGACTTGTTAGAAAGACGTCAACTACTTGAATAGTTATGAATCGAGAAGGGATAGTTACTTAGTATTATGAGGTACCTATCGAAATTAAACATAGATGTGTATATATGAATTACGAATTTAGATTGTATGGTCGATGAACATAAGATGAATGTTGAAATAAACAAAAAAGAATGTTATTAATGGGATGTTGGAATTGTTTCAGGAAAACAAAATGATATATTGCACATGATATACGAGTATTAGAATGCTAAATGAACCATTAGCTAAGAAGTATGTTAGAAGCAAGCATTATTAGTGAAAACGACACTAATAAGAACTCCGGGACGGGTTCTTGAAAATAGAAGACTGTCACTGAGGTGGGCTAGTGGACGTGTTGATGGAGCAAGGGGAAAGGATAATAAGTGTTATTTGGAAATGAGAAAGGTTTCGGGGACGAAACCTCATTTAAGGGGGGTAGATTTGTAACACCCCAAAACCCGAATGTTTATATTGTCGTATGTTCCTATAGGACATATCATGAAATAAGTAACTAGGCTATTTAACCTAGTTGAGGGAATGGTAAAAGCTATAGAAAGATGAAAATGGTGCCAATTATGTTTAATTAACAAACACGAGGGACTAAAGTGGTTAAAATGAAAGTTGAGATATTAAAAGAAAATAACAACACACACAAACACACATTCGTGTGTGTTCTGGATCGTTCAGGAGCTCCCAAAGGAGCCAAACTGTCACGACCCCCGACCCACCCTGGACGGAATCGGGAGCCGCGAACAGCCAAGTGGTACCGGTGATTATTTTGAAAAATATTGCAGCGGAAATTTTATCAGGACCGTGAGTTAGGAAAAATATCAGAGTTTAGAAAACACCGGATTTTATTTATTAAATAGATGGGATAAACCCATGTTTTATAATGGTAGCTTTAATAAAGATAAATTTGATTACATAAAACAATATTTCTTAATTTGATTTAATTAATAAAATAAGCCACTTCTTGAAACCCTTCAGTGCCGGATCCAATTCTTACTCCAATCTACTGTAATTACCTGAATCGCGTTTTAAAAAGGTTTTGTCAGCAGGAAATACTGGTGAGTCATTCATTTTGCTAAAACGACACATTTGTTATAATTTACAGTATTAAGAGAGATTACAATGTTTCCAGATATCAACCAACTACCCACAGTATTTGTCACTCGAATCGTTTCTGTGACTATGGTCAGATCACCCATTGGCTAACTCGTTGTCCAATGGTGACGGGAAATAAGTAATGTAAACAAAACCGCACATACTGGCTGTAATTTGGTGATTACATAAACTTAATCCCTGTAATTATAACCTTGAAAATATTTAAGAATTTATAAAGCACTTTGATAAAAAGAGAATGACTCACATTATAAGCATGCAGATTCATACGGGCAAAGTTTAATCTACAGATAAGCCTTGATATATTGCAGATTTATACAGGCAGAGCTTCGCCTATTGATTAGCCTTGTAACCTAGTGCACACGAACTAGGTAAGTAACTAATACAGCACTTACGATAACTCACGGGATTAAAAGCCTCACAACAAATGACAAAGTGCAATCACTTAAACATCCATCGGATTCACAACGAATGACAGAGTATTCCCCGAGTTCGGGTGGTACTCAAACATCCTGTCGGAATCACAACTAATGATAAAGGATAGCACTTAAACATTCGGTCGGATAGTTTCAATCGATCGAACATTGAATCGTAGCAGCGATCGAGTTAATACCCTGTATCGTAGCAGCGTTCGGGCTTATGTGTGTTTTTGTAGTAAACAGTCGATAACTCAACGTACGAATTGAGTTTTAACGTCGTTCTAACGCAGAAATCTAAGTGCCAATGCCTTATATTTATACATGAAATTTGACCCCCTCGCGTGACGCGAGGGGTCACCCTAGGGGCGTCGCGTGGCGCGATGGGTCACATCTCACCATAGAGTTGCCACGTGTGTTTATAGCCTAGCTGAGTCGACGGATCGAATAAATTCAATTTTGACAACGAGTTATGAGGATAATCGTCAAGTAGGGAATACCCCCCCCCCCCCCTGAGTTTTAGGGGCCATGATCTTGATTCTGATTGTTCTGAAAATTTTAGGGATTATGCAGAATCACTTGGGGGTTTTAATTAGGGTTTCTTATTGTACAAAATATAATAAGAAATAATAGTTTTGGTGAGAGTTGTTATGGTTTGGGATAAAAAGGGAATAAAACGGTGAGAAAAGAAAATGGACTCGCTTTGTAACTTTAGGGTTTAACTAGAAAGTCTCCGGGTAGAATATTGGGTATAACTTCTAAGCTATTTAAAATATATATATAATGCATTCGTGTTAAGTATAATACCCCTCATTCAACCTTGTCCCTATGTCACGAGACAGAACCCCAACGAACTTAGTCAGGCAGAGCCTTGACATGTGTTATGGGGCTCAGATCAATCGGACAGGGTAGCGGCGATCGGGAGTTAAAACACTTAAAACGAGACAGGGTTTTATTATTATTAATAAAATAGAAAAGAATATAAAGATGGCGACATCTAAAAATGAAAAAGGAATAGGCAAGTGTTTATACTGAAACCCATATTTATAGTGAATTTGAAAGTTTCCTTTGAGGTGAAGTAAGCCCTCATGTCTATCACCATTTCTTTCATTATATGGACACACGTCCATTTGTAATCTCGTTTCAATTATTTTTTTTCTTTTTAATTGTTATGATAACACGTACATAAGATTCACCATTTCATTTATTATTTTATTATTTTCTTCTTTCTAAATATCTCATCACATATATATACAATTCTCAATTCACATTTTAAATTTATTATTATTTATTATAATTAATTTAACTGCTTTACTTATTTGACGCTTATAACTTATAAAATATAACGTTTTATAAAATAATAAATATGTCATTAGAACGAGAATATTTTTGTCTACATTTGGGTCTAAGTTTCATTAAAAATAGAGTAGGTTCAAAATACAATGTATTTTTATAATTTAATTATTATACGGTTCCTAGGCCCGTCTAGGAACTTCATATTCCTAATAGTCAACTTACCCGTAAACTACCCTTCTAATAATATAAGTTTTTATATACTTTTATTTTTATTAGAAAGGTCACCTATATACAGGCTAATTAATTAATATAATATTTCAACAAATTATATAAAATAGTGTTTAAAACTATTTGGGTTGAATATTTATATTAAAATAAACTAGTTACTAGTTACTAGTGGTTAATAAATTTAACCAAACCTATAATTCTTATATAAAAATATGAATTTTACATTCTCCCCACCTTGTTTTAAATCTCGTCCTCGAGATTTGGGTTACGATATTTCTTTTAGACTTATGTCATATTTTAGTCAATAAAAACAATATTAAGGTAGATGACACAGAATTAAAATATCAAATTTTGTGAATACGAGTTGTACCATAAGTAGGATTCAATGGTTCAACTGAATTAGTTCAAGAAATTGATGACAAACGAATGAGATGAAATGATATAATTTCCAAGGTGACTAGTTTCAAGCCAAAAAGAAGATATGATCAATAGATATTTAAAATGAATGTGAAGGACTTTTAGAATTAATAAAATTCTTTGTCAAAAGAAGGTTACTTTGATTGGCAACTGAGGAAGACTTAGAATTGACAAGTTCAAAATGAAATAAAAGCATGAAAAATGATTTGTCAAATTTTTATGATATGAGAAAATTAAAGTGTTAAGATGAGTAAATTGCAAAGATACACCAAAAGACAATAGAATTAGTGTATCATTTGTTTAGAGTTCCAAGTTGTTTTAATTGTGAAACAATGTGATAGTATACTATTAGTGACCATATTTTTCATACTATGTCCTAGAGGTCGAAATATAATAAGAACAAGTTGTTTTGGCATGACCAACCATTATATTATATTTGTAAAGCAAATGTAATATATATTATTTGTTACGTATTTTTACTATATGTAAATGGTCACCACTTTTAAATAAATATTATTTTAGTATTTTACTATACTATGTAAAATAACTTATATTTACTATGTAATATAGATTACAAAATACCGCAATGAAGTTATTACATTACAAAATATTTTAGTATTATGATTTTGTAAAAGAAATCACTATTATTTATAACGTTAAATGAAAGTTGTAAATAAAGGTGTAAAAATATTTATTGTACAAAAGTATTTGTAAAATAATTTGTAAATATATAACACTTAATGGGTTGATTCTATGTGATTACTTATTTTCATTTTGAAACCATATAACGTTGTGAATGGATTTACAAATGTTGTAAATAAGTGAAAACGGGGACTATTCTTATATATTACAATGTTCCCCTAACCCAACGTAGTTGATGACTACCATATTATTCTTATATTGTCATTTTCTTCCCAGAGCGTTACGGTACATAGTTACCACAAAACATGTGATAGACAATTATTTATATAATTTTATTCGTCCCTCTAATTCTTGTATTGTTTTATGAAAATATGTCTTCTCCTTACAGTACAAAGTAAAATATTTTTATATATATAATTAAAATTTACTAAATAAGTATGATGACTTAATTTATATATAATAACTAGTCATTATCAAGGGTGGATATTGGTTAGTGCTGCCTTGTTTAAGCATAGGTGATCAGTCCATGCCTAACTAAGGCTAGGCTATCCAATACATGCCCCTGACAATAACCCTAGTACTTAAAAATAATAATTACTAATAATAAAACTAATATTAATTACCAATAATAAATAACTAAACATAAACTTAAATGAGAGTATACCTCAAACATAATTTTATACATATATATAAAAATATAAATTCTTTACCTCAATGATTTTAACAAAATTTATTGACTCGATATCAAAGAGTCATTGTTTTGCAAAAACGTGGTTTATAATGCAAAGCTCAAGTATAGCGAAATGATATTTGAGTTTGGATAAAACAACAAATTGGAATGAAACCCTCCAGTGGTCTTCATGAACCACATGCGCAACAAACAGTGCATGTGTAACGTGTGGATTTACCAAGAAATGAAACAGATCAATATTTGCTACTATGAAAGAAATACTCATGGTATGATGACCATTAGGGGGAAGTAGAAGCACGAAAGTCAGCTCATTATATGCAGAAGTCAGAAAAAGAAATATAAGAACTTTATCTGGAATTTCGTGTGATAACCGTTGTTAAGTGACATTACCAGGGAATGTCGAATAAAATGAAATAGGGAATTTGCAAAGGTATGTGACTCCTTTTGCAGTGATAATAGTTATGACTCTGATTAGACTGTGCACCGATGGTTGTGAAATCTTGTTACAACGTACCCCAGCGATATTCAGGTCGTTTGTATGATCGCGTGGCAAAGTGCTTCTTTTTTATTAATAGTTCTTCTACTGACGGAATTAGCATTGGTCTCACCGTGCCCAATTTATATTTTCCAAAGGTCTTGCCTTGGAAGTCGTGTGTGATATACTTCAACGTCTGTGGATGTATAATTTAAGTTTCATGTGTGCACTAGCATAACCTTACATGCTTCTTACTTGCGTTAATAGTTTATGGTAACGCATTGGAAATTCTTATATTTTTGATGATGTCCCAACTTAATGGGTTTCCATTGCACGAGTTACGAGGTAGATGATCAAACGAAATAATGTTTGATATCGGAATATATGAAAGAGATTCCTGATAAAGAAATCTAGATTTATTATTGACACATATACTTGTGCTTTATTCTTAATTGACTTTTGGAATTCCTTATAGATATACATATCTATATAATCATATATTTCACATGATGTAATATACATACCCTCTATAAGGTCAATGTATTTAACAGATTCATATTTCCAAAAACAAGTCAGATATCAGGTCATGATACTATTTAGGGAAAACTTGTCACTTGTTTGACATATTATATACCCCATCTTATCCGGTTCTCGCCGGAGAGATAACCTCAGTATATCCGAACAAGCTGAAGAGTTTGCCACACCATACCCAGTCTTGCCGGAGAAAATTTTCTATTTCCCATAAATAGTATATTTTCAAGATTTTTAAAGGTGCCTCTCTTAATAGGGCTTTTATCCAGAATCAAGGAAATTTGTATTCCCGTTACATATCTTATTCTAGACCAAGTAATATCAATAAGCAAGGATTAATAGCAATTAAGTGCTATTGCCTGCAATGTTCTAATCGTCATTCTTACAGCATACCAAAATCCATCATACTTTATTTACACATGTACTTAGCTTATCTCGAAACTTATACTAAGGCATCTTTTCTTAAGTTCAAGTCTAAATACTATCCTGTGCTACTAGTTAATAGCAATCTCCTAACTCTTTTATATAAGCTTAGGGATGATTATCACAACACCTATAGGCTTAAATTAGTGGCTCTGATACCACCTTCTGTCACGACCCCCGACCCACCCTGGACGGAATCGGGAGCCGCGAACAGCCAAGTGGTACCGGTGATTATTTTGAAAAATATTGCAGCGGAAATTTTATCAGGACCGTGAGTTAGGAAAAATATCAGAGTTTAGAAAACACCGGATTTTATTTATTAAATAGATGGGATAAACCCATGTTTTACAATGGTAGCTTTAATAAAGATAAATTTGATTACATAAAACAATATTTCTTAATTTGATTTAATTAATAAAATAAGCCACTTCTTGAAACCCTTCAGTGCCGGATCCAATTCTTACTCCAATCTACTGTAATTACCTGAAACGCGTTTTAAAAAGGTTTTGTCAGCAGGAAATACTAGTGAGTTCATTCATTTTGCTAAAACGACACATTTGTTATAATTTATAGTATTAAGAGAGATTACAATGTTTCCAGATATCAACAAACTACCCACAGTATTTGTCACTCGACTCGTTTCTGTGACTATGGTCAGATCATCCATTGGCTAACTCGTTGTCCAATGGTGACGGGAAATAAGTAATGTATACAAAACCCCACATACTGGCTGTAATTTGGTGATTACATAAACTTAATCCCTATAATTATAACCTTGAAAATATTTAAGAATTTATAAAGCACTTTGATAAAAAGAGAATGACTCACATTATAAGCATGCAGATTCATACGGGCAAAGTTTAATCTACAGATAAGCCTTGATATATTGCAGATTTATACAGGCAGAGCTTCGCCTATTGATTAGCCTTGTAACCTAGTGCACACGAACTAGGTAAGTAACTAATACAGCACTTACGATAACTCACGAGATTAAAACCCTCACAACAAATGACAAAGTGCAATCACTTAAACATCCATCGGATTCACAACGAATGACAGAGTATTCCCCGAGTTCGGGTGGTACTCAAACATCCTGTCGGAATCACAACTAATGACAAAGGATAGCACTTAAACATTCGGTCGGATAGTTTCAATCGATCGAACATTGAATCGTAGCAGCGATAGAGTTAATACCCTGTATCGTAGCAGCGTTCGGGCTTATGTGTGCTTTTGTAGTAAACAGTCGATAACTCAACGTACGAATTGAGTTTTAACGTCGTTCTAACGCAGAAATCTAAGTGCCAATGCCTTCTATTTATACATGAAATTTGACCCCCCTCGCGTGACGCGAGGGGTCACCCTGGGGGCGTCGCATGGCGCGATGGGTCACATCTCACCATAGAGTTGCCACGTGTGTTTATAGCCTAGCTGAGTCGACGGATCGAATAAATTCAATTTTGAAAACGAGTTATGAGGATAATTGTCAAGTAGGGAATACCCCCCCCCCCCCCCCCCGAGTTTTAGGGGCCATGATCCTGATTCTGATTGTTTTGAAAATTTTAGGGATTATGCAGAATCACTTGGGGGTTTTAATTAGGGTTTCTTATTGTACAAAATATAATAAGAAATAATAGTTTTGGTGAGAGTTGTTATGGTTTGGGATAAAAGGAAATAAAACGGTGAGAAAAGAAAATGGACTCGCTTTGTAACTTTAGGGTTTAACTAGAAAGTCTCCGGGTAGAATATTGGGTATAACTTCTAAGCTATTTAAAATATATATATAATGCATTCGTGTTAAGTATAATACCCCTCATTCAACCTTGTCCCTATGTCACGAGACAGAACCCCAACGAACTTAGTCAGGCAGAGCCTTGACATGTGTTATGGGGCTCAGATCAATCGGACAGGGTAGCGGCGATCGGGAGTTAAAACACTTAAAACGAGACAGGGTTTTATTATTATTAATAAAATAGAAAAGAATATAAAGATGGCGACATCTAAAAATGAAAAAGGAATAGGCAAGTGTTTATACTGAAACCCATATTTATAGTGAATTTGAAAGTTTCCTTTGAGGTGAAGTAAGCCCTCATGTCTATCACCATTTCTTTCATTATATGGACACACGTCCATTTGTAATCTCGTTTCAATTATTTTTTTTCTTTTTAATTGTTATGATAACACGTACATAAGATTCACCATTTCATTTATTATTTTATTATTTTCTTCTTTCTAAATATCTCATCACATATATATACAATTCTCAATTCACATTTTAAATTTATTATTATTTATTATAATTAATTTAACTGCTTTACTTATTTGACGCTTATAACTTATAAAATATAACGTTTTATAAAATAATAAATATGTCATTAGAACGAGAATATTTTTGTCTACATTTGGGTCTAAGTTTCATTAAAAATAGAGTAGGTTCAAAATACAATGTATTTTTATAATTTAATTATTATACGGTTCCTAGGCCCGTCTAGGAACTTCATATTCCTAATAGTCAACTTACCCGTAAACTACCCTTCTAATAATATAAGTTTTTATATACTTTTATTTTTATTAGAAAGGTCACCTATATACAGGCTAATTAATTAATATAATATTTCAACAAATTATATAAAATAGTGTTTAAAACTATTTGGGTTGAATATTTATATTAAAATAAACTAGTTACTAGTTACTAGTGGTTAATAAATTTAACCAAACCTATAATTCTTATATAAAAATAGGAATGTTACACAAACCCTAGCTCAACCTTAAATGATCAAATTGAAGGGTAAATCAAAGCTCAAATTCATGAATAAACATGGGTTAATGATCACCTTCACAAGGGGATCATAAGTTATGTCTCAAAACTAAGATTGGTGAACTTGTATGAAGTGGGTTATGTTTTAATCCGTGAATTTAAGTGAAATTGAGCATGTGTAGGTGTTAGAATCTTCATATGGGACATGCATATTGCATGATTTACGCTAATTTGATGCTTAGAGGTGAAACCCATTAGTTATGGTGAGGATGATGACTTGAATCATCATCCATGTCTAATTCTTGTGAATGATTGATGTATTATGTGGTATATGAAGAAATCTTGTTAGCTAAATTGAGCATAATATGGGTTTACTTAATGTTTTGTGGTGTTGGTGAATGAAAGCATGAAGTAGGAAATGAAGCATGATATCCTTGTACATTAAGCTTAAATAGTGGTACGCATGCCAAGCGTTCGATGAAATGCCTAAGAGAGCAAATATGTGGAATTGTATGCAAGGTGTAAGTTTATATGTATAGAAAGTGATTGTGATGAATCTAGTAGTTTACTAACTTGAAGAATGTGCTTTAGATGGAACACGTATAAGAATTCAGGTTTAATGTATGTGTTGGTCAAGTTTATGCATTAGGAGCTTGTACATTGTGTTTGAACGGGTGAGGTTTGCTATGTGGTCTACTAATCCCTTAAATGCGGTTACAAGTGAACGTGTACTAAATGTATAGCATATGACCTTACTAGCAAAGGATGATGTTACGAATATGTTAAGTTGATTCTTATAGGGTGTGGTTGTCGAATATAGAATTATGAAAGCATAAGTATGTGTGAATTAATTATGTGTATGTTGTGTATGTGACTAGGTGGTCATGTAGTTGTATGTGTCCTACAACATTATGTATGAAATGAATATGATGTCACTAATATGGTCTACCATATCAACATGAATGCGTGTTCAAAAATAGGAAGCTATATGCTAGAAGGTTGACTTTCTGAAAGTCAACAGAGAATTTATAGCATGGTTAGACATTTTGACACAAATGTAAGAATCGAGAGATCATGGAATATGTGTTAGACCAATTATGTGTTATGTGTGACAACGAATTTGGATTTTCTAGATATTGAACAATGTGGTTGACTATTCATGTCGTATGCATGTTAGTGAAAGTCAATGTAGATAAGAGTCGGAAAATGTGTGTTAATATGAATGAGCATGAATACTAACATTATTATGGCATGACGGCATGAAAGAATAGGAACCACACTAGCATGGACCAAGCATGGAAGGCTAACGGATCAAAATGAGGCAAGGAAGCGGTTACGAACACGGATGCACAAGGTAAGTGATTCTCGAACTAAATTTACTTATATATATAATGAGTTTTGATTACAAGAAGGATGAGAATCATGAAAGGATGGGTAAGAAATGATAGAACAAAAGTAAGTAAAGTCGTATTGGGTAATATGTGTATTAGTCATGAATGAAAAGTCTTGTTAAGTTCATACGGGTCAAAATAAAGAAAGTAAGATAAAAGTATAGGATTTGGTTGTGGGAACTTGGGGTTAAGTGCTAGAATGATTTGGGGGCTTGGAATAATGTTATTTTACAATTTGGGAAGTTCGGGATGCGCGAACGGGGGTTAAAACATCGAAAAGAATGAAATCCGGCATCGGTGCTGTAGGGGCAGCGTCCCCGACGCTGGTAGCAGCGTCCTCGACGCTGGGCAACAGTTAGCCGACGCCCTAACTTGCTGTCTACGAGCCAGCCGACGCCAGTAGCCCCGTTTCTTCATTTTTCTTCGATTCCGGACCCCGTAGACCCATTCCCAAGCCCCGTTAAACTTCCATGATGTACCCCAACCTCACCAAATAGTTTTGTGATGTACGAGTGATTATAGAACTCATTTTTAAGCTCCCGAAATGTAGCTCAAACTCATTAAAGAGTGTTTATGAGGTACGGGTAAGAATGGGGCGTGTATGCAAGTATGTGTGGGAACGAAATAAGTATGTAGGAATGTATGAATAGATTAATTGTATGTAGTAGATGGAACCCATTAGTAAACACGAATAGAAATGAGTATACGTGTAGGTTGGTATGTACGAGACTTATATGTATAGTAGTTTGTGACTAAGAATTGTTACTAGGAATATGTGAGAATGTAAGTTGTATGTAAGAGTTTGGATAGAGGGATAGGTGTATGAAGTAGGATTTATCATACTCGAAAGAGTTGGATTAGACAATTTGTATGCGTGTTATTGAACCATATGTATTCGAATGAGTGAGACTCGTATGTGTGCATGTATGGTGCAAATATACATCAGTATTAACGATGCTAACCGGGCTGCCTTTGAGAAATGAAATGCAGGTACATTATTGTTGGCTCATTGAAGGTTAAACACCGAGATGAAATGCTTGAATTCAGAAAGATAACCAAATGGAATGTATATGAGGATAGAACGCGACGTGATCCTATAATTATGAATCTTAGATTATATATAATGTCACTAAGTACTAATGATGTGAATGTATGTGGTGAATGCAGGTTGTACGAAATCATGGATCATCATCATCACGAGGTGTAAGCGGTCGAAGATCAAGTCATAAGATAGATTGTACGGGAATGTGTGATTATGCAATTTATTAAAAATAAGTTATGTTTTATTTCATAAATGAGAACGAAGAATGTAATTATCGTAAAAGAGTTATTTTAAAATGGACTTTCAAGTATGTCAAGACGTTTATAAACAAAGAAATTTTAAGGATCGTATTTCCGCTGCGTCTTTATGGTTAATACGTGTCAGGGTGTTACAAGGTGGAGGGTGGTGGTGAAGACCGATGCAGGGGAGGCAGTGGGTGGATGGTAATGGTGGTTATGGTGGTGGTGGGAGGTGGGGGTGGTGGCTTTAATGGTGTTGGATGCTAATTTGGATTGTTGCAGGTTGGGGTTGGGGTTGGGGTTAGGGTTCCGGTGGGGGTGGGGATGGTGGAGACAGTGGTGGTGGTAGTCTGGTAATCGATGGTGGTGGTGGGTCTGCAGAAGATAGTGGGTATTTATTTTAAAGGCTATGATGATAGTATTCTGATCCAACTTCTTCAAACTGGGACAAGATTTAGAGATGATTTGTAGCTTGGTAAGGCAAAATCAGAGGAGGGTGAAGTGCTCTGAACATTGCAACCTCTCTTTTTGCAGCCATGGCAGATCATCCTCTTGCTCCCGCTCCCTTTCTTTCTTTCTAAACAGATATGAGCCTCCTTTTCTACATTTTTTCTGCATGATTTAATATATTTACAAATAGATGATTTTATTTGATTTCGATTGTCTAAAATAACTTTAATTATTTGGTTATTGTTGCAAATGAGAAGGGTTGAATTATGAGACTGAAAAGTAGATTTTGGTGAAGGAAATTGCCACCATGGATTCCATGATGTATGATTTTCCACTTCCCCTCTTTTAAATACATTTTCTAATTGATCAGATACTCTTTGATTGAATAAATTGATGCTCTTTGGGAAGGAATTTGGGATCCGTTGTACTAGTCGTTTGGTGGTGATGAATCGATGGTGGTGGGTGGGGGTGGTGGCGGCACTATGTTGTGGCAGGTCTGATTTAATCGATGGTGGTGGTGGGTCTGCAGAAGATGGTGGTGGTGGGTATTTATTTTAAGTTAATTACATAAATTTCTCTAAAAAATGAAATTACAAAAATGCCCTCATGTGCCTTGCACATGATCAGTTTTAACCAAAAAATCTAACTGGGTTTGGCCTAAAGGACATAACGTGCAAGATTTGGAAACATTAAGGACAAAACTCATCAATTTTAAAGGTAAAGGACAGCGCCTGAAATTTGGGACAAACATAAATGACAAAACTTGTAATTTACTCAATATTAAAACAATTAATTACATGGGTTAGGATATAATAAAAAGTTTATTTGGCTAGAAATGATATGAAGTAATTTTGACCATCAATTGATTTAATCAAGGGCTAAGATTAAATGAGGGAAATTGAATAGAAGAAAAGAGGCGTGTGGGTTTGTGTAGGGGCATTGTAATCAATCCAGGACAATAGTTTCTCTCTCCTCCAATACCCCCCCCCCATTTTTTAAACGTTAATAACTTTTTCATACGACATTATTTTTTTTATAAAAATTGCACAAAAAAACGAGCGTTTTTTATCTTTAAAACGAGTATAGTATTGCTATATTTTCGAAAAAAAAATTGAAAACCCAGTTGCGTAAAACGGGGCACAACATCCACCTTCGCACATGGCCCCGTGTCAAGTCTCCTGTTCTTGCTATTTTGTGGTTTGGATGTGAATTGGGTCTTGGCGGGTTGCGTCAATTCCTTCTTCTTAGTATTTATGTTGGTTTTTGTTGTCTTTTTGCTTCTTTGGCACATTTAAGCTCTTTTGACCCTGTAAATTAAAAAGGAACAAAAACATTAGCTTTTTCCAACATTAGTACTAAAAAGTTGTTTTTACGCCATATTTGATATAATTTATATATTGTATTTTAAGCACATCATACTTATTATATCCACCACTATAATACCACCATAAATATTATACGAATAAGAAAACTATCAGAAATGAGTGACGCAATATAAAATGTCACTCCCGCTGCATCACGCATGTATCCTACTAGTTTTGAAAATATATATTTTTTCAAATAAAATAATAATTATCCTTATATTAAAATTCAAACGGAATGAACAGTAAATCAAAAATTATCCACTAGAGGAAATAAGGTAGAGGAAATAAGGTATCAAATTTATTAAACCGGGTATATTTTCGGTACGAAATCGGTATCGGTTTTTGACATTTTTGGTATCGGTTCAACACTGGTATTCAGTGGTTTTTACCCTCAAATACCGGTACCGTACCGGTACCGAACCGTACCAGGTAAATTCGGTACCGGTACCCACTTTTGGTGATTTTCGGTAATGGTATTTTCGGTACCGTTTGGTACCGAGCTCATCAAATCCTGTAGCAACGCAAGTAATTGCACCGTGTAGATTACTTTTCATACAAACTGTAAGTAAATTGTATTTCGTTTGATTGAGGTTTTATATACACAACAACTTATTTTGTTTTCTTTTTTGTCTTTTTCTATAATGAATGAATTGTAGCATTTAAAATTAACTTGGATATTTAGATTATTGATTAGCAAATCGTATCAAATCCTGTAATCAAACCGGTATCGTATCGGTACCAAATTTACTATACCAATCATTTTCGATACCAATTTGGTACCCACCTTTTGGCGTTTTCAGAATCGTTACTTTCGGTTCGACACCGGTCTAGTACCAATCCTGTATTTACTGATTTTTACCTTCAAATACCATATCATACCATTCCGTATCGTACCGAGCATTTTCGGTGCAGGTACCTAATTTCGATGATTTTTCGGATCGGTACTCTCGGTGCCGTTACCGGGACCGAGCTCATCCATATTTTAACGTGTTAGCACCGTAATAACTAAACTGAAAACAACTGAATTTTCAACGTGTAGGACGTGTGGGGTCCTATTATTATATATTAGTTTATTTAAAATCGTTTTTAGGATGGAGTGACTATCGTTACCACGTCATTGTTATTTATGTTTTGATTTTCGTTATCTGCTTGCCGTTGCCGAAACGCGTTTTGCAGACGTTAGGTACCCACCGCAACGCGCGGGCGGAAAATCAACTAGTTACCTTATAAACCCTATGGTTGCGTAATCAAACAAAAGTAACATATTGTTTACCAAAAAAGCAAAACAACATATGTTTTACCAAAAAATACAACTTTTTCATCATCATTCCATTTTCTAATTGTAAAAGTCGTCAAAATTAGGCCCTTGTCAAACAAAAAGTCTTTCCCATTTCATCATCGTTTTCTGCAATTCACATTACAATTTCAAACGATCAAGATCAACCCCACATCAAACCCCTTCAAACCATCCAATCATTATTCAACAAAACTTGAAACCCCCTTCGTATTTTGTTAAAAGATTCATGGGTTGTGCTTCCAGCAACACGGCTGACACCAAAGCCGACCGCTTGGCTCGGTGGCGTGCCACCGGCATTGTCGGCTTACGCGACGCCAAATTGAAGGTAAATATTGTTATCTGTTTATCTGTTAATGTTTTATATGTTGTTCAAGATTTGGGTTTTTTTTTATTCTTTTGAATTTGTTTGATTGATGTCCAGGATTAGGATTAGGGTTTATTGTAGATGTGATTTTTTTTTTTAATTCTGAAAATGGGCAATATTTGTGTGTGTTTTTTTACTGTTGCATTAGGCCATGTGTAGTCATAAAGCCCCTTTGTGGGTGTTATACGACACGTGTCGTGTCACGTCACACACAGGGGCTTTATGGGGTGTTATATCACTAGAGCTCGTAGGCATAAAGCCCCTACCTAATTATACATACATATGTATGTGTGTGAGTGGCGGGAAAGGTTTGCAAATCCTTCACGCCGCTATAAACATAGCGCTGGCAAGATTTCAACCCCCCATAACGCCCCCGTAACGGTGTTCAGGGGCGCTATGGGGCTTTATAGTGAGAGATGGCGCTATGTAGCGCTCCATTACACATGGCCTTAGTGTATATGAATTGGGATTTTAGTTGATTTCTTGATAAAGTTTTTGATTAATTTGAGGGCTTGAATTTGTTTTTTTTAATTAATGAAACAGTCATTTCCAGATGAAGTTGTTGAGCTGGATAGAGCTGTACGGACGCTTGACTTAACAAACAACAAAATAGGTATTTATTTCTCTCTTGTTTTTTTTTTAGAAAAAAACTGGCAAATAAGCTTTATTTATTTACAACAAGAAGCTGCATTTTGCTGGTGCATGTTACATATGATCAAGTAACCTTCTAAGGACCCTTTTTGTTCTTGATGCGTTTTCCTTTGTACTTTTTTAAACCAAGCTCTCTTTAAGCAGATTGAATCACATTGTGTTTTAGATTTATCGTGTTTTTGCTTGCTATGATATGATTGTTTTCTATAACAATTTTTACCTACCGGACCAGCCGGTTACACCATTTGAACCCAATGGGGGGTTCGCCTGTCATACAACAGGCAAATCTGTTTTTAACCATTTTTTTTATTTCCTCTGTATTTTATGGTGTTTGAACTTGTTGCATATGTGGTTTTTATAACTTTTTTAGAAACTTATTGGTCTTCTGTGTTGGATTTTATCAATCTTTTAGGGATATACCTTTAGTAATCACAATTGGTAATTTATCTGTTCAGACCCGTGATAACCGAACTGGAACCGATTATGAAGAAAGCAAGAACCGAAACTGACCCTTTAGACGTACACACGGTTCGGGTCCTAGGTTACCCTTACGGTCCCTTTAGCTACATACGTTTCTGGTTCACGGTTCGGTAGTTCGGGTTCTGGTTCTGGTGGGTCTGAACCGCCAAACGTTCACCCCTACCTGCAAGGCATATGCAAGGCGCTGCTCATTGTACAACCAAATATGATTTGTTTACAACCCGAAGTTGCGTCTGTCTCATTTGTTTTACGATATTACATATCAACCTTTCATTTACAGCCCGAGGCGTATGCAAGGGCTTTCACTCATATTTCACAAAGCCTCTTTATTTTTCCACAAAGATGTACTTACTGTTCATCTTTATCTATTAGGCCCTAAATAATCTAAATTTGACATTACATTCATCACTAGAAAAAAAAAACTTAGAATCTTAGATCCATTCATTTATATGTTCTCCATGAATGTTACGTGGGTCCTATCTTCATTCTCTTTGCATCAAGTCAACATGAGGGTTGATAACATCTTCACCAACCGTTAACTTACGCCAGAATTCTTTAGGATCTTATAAAATTCTGATTACTTTTTTCTCACAGCTGCCATTCCTGAGGAGATCAGCAAATTAACAAATATGCAAAGGCTGGTATGTTCTTCAAGCTTCCAATATTCTTTTTATTTCTATAATTTTTAAATTATAATTTAATTTTTTCTATCTTCGATTACATTTTACATATTTTTTTTTAATCTTAGATTATATTTTACATTTTATATTTTGTTTTGATATGGTTTTCTTGAATTTATTGCCAATATGTGCTTCTTTGTCTAAATAGCTCTTTAAATTTGATATGCATTTAACTTTGGTCATTTACTATGATATGTTATGTTTGGGCTTTGCCTGGTGTCTAGTGACTATTGACTACTACGAGTCTGTTTTAAATAACATAGTATTAATATTTTAAACAATTTTCTATTTTCAGATTTTGGCTGATAATATAATCGAGCATCTTCCAACGAACACGGGCAAACTGCAGTCTTTAAAGTTAATCAATCTCGATCAAAATAGAGTTTCTATGTTGCCTGATGAATGTAATAATACCAAATGTTCATATACCCCCTCTCCATCCAATGGAACTTGCAACAGTTTCATTTTTTTATCTACTGTTTATCGTTTTAAACCCTTAAAAACCACACAATACATGATAAATAATTTGCTACCCAAAAGTAAAAAAAAAAATGACTCATTTTATTCTGTATTTCCGTGTTAGTTGGCAATTTCTACCCATTTTCATATCGGTATTGGGTGGGTTTTTGGGTATGTTTATCACTTATGGGTCAGACCCGGTAAGGAAAACGAAGCCATTAGTCATTCAAAGTGTATTTTTTATTCATAAAACTTTCTAAATCATTTTATTCAAAAAATTAGATTAATATAAAAAATAATTATTTTTTCTAATCATGTTTGATACATTATTAATTTACAAATGAATAAGATCGGTTTGGACCCATTACCCTATCTGCCCACGAAACTAAAATGTTGCATTTTTCTTGAGACGTTGAGAATCTATTTGTCATTGTTTCTTACACATTGTTACAATTTTTATTGATTTTTTACACTTTTTTATTCAGTGGGACAATTGGTGAGACTTGAGAGATTATCCATCTCAGGCAACCGGTTAACCACCTTGCCTG
>JARYGA010002674.1:0-22050 GCA_030545235.1 Helianthus tuberosus
CGTCATAATCCCCAAGGCAACCACTTCAAAGGGAAGAGGTGGAAAGAAAAGGAAGACCTCTGAAGCTGACAACCTAGAAGGCTTGCCTCTGATCCGCCATCAGTTCCTCGAGTACTTTGCAGATGTAAGGATCACTAACCTAGCTTAGTTATCCTATCCTCTTGAGGATCATGTGATCCTAACTTTACATTGTCTTCTTTGCAGAAATTTGCTGAAATCGAGGACTATGTTGGGAACGTCGAAGAGCTTGAGGAGAAATACTCTGACCTCCAAAAAGTGGCGGTGCTCAAGGATAACAAGATTGCTTCCCTCGAAAAGGATCTCAACAATACCAAAACTCAGATGGTTGCAGCCCAGATCAATGCTGACTATGAGAAGCACGAGATCACGGAGGATGCTAAAGTCTCCGCTGCCATTGCCATGTACAAGACCAAGCTGCAGATAGCCCAAGAAGCTCAGGATCCTGCCTTTGACAGGAGCAATTGGGACATGGAGGGCTGGAAGGCTAGGCTGGCTGAGTTGGAGGATGAAGAAGAAGCTGAAGAGGTTTTGGCAATCGAGGCTGGTGGCAGTGGCAAGGATCATGTGAAGGATACTGGAGCTGGAGGAGATGGTGATGCAGCGAAGGTGTAGGCTGCATGAATGGGTGATGAAGGACATTTCTAGACGTAGCCGGAGCCCATTTTTTTTAGAATTTGGTAGTTTATTTTGGTTATGGTGTTTTTTGTTGAACAATGATGGGTTGTATTTGAATAATAGTAATTAGGGCTAAGGATCATGGATCCTTTGAACAATAGGTAGGATTACAAATGGTGGAGGGATCCTCTGTTTGGGGGATGAAGTCGTTGTGATCCTGCCGTCTTTTGATTCATGCACTTTCTAGACCTATGAACAATGGACGCCCTTCGCCAACCCATGTGGACGGGCCACGTTTTGCTGGTAGAAACGTGGGTTGGCAATTTTGACAACCTTAAAGGGTTTAATCTTTTGGGAATAAAATAACTTTAACTTTTTGGCTATCTCCCGTGTTACTATCCGTGTTAGTACTTTACTTTCCAATTGTTGTGATATTCATTTTGTTTAAATTTATCAAATAAAGAAATATTTAACAAATATCCTCAAAAAGTTTAGGGTATGATCAAGGATCACATATCCTATAATTGACAAGTTCTGAAAGTAACGTATTTTCGGGATCATAAGTTCAGTTGTCAAAGGATAAGGGTTGCTCAAATGAATAATGAATAAAATCAAAATAGTTAAGGATCATACCTGAGAATCCAAGTTAGGATCCTAACCTTTAACACTTATTATCAGGATAATCCAAAAGACAAACCTTAGTAGAAGGTAAGGATCAAGGATCCTTGGTCACTAATCTCCAAAAACCTGAAACAGGATACAACTTGGGACTAAGCCAATATAAGATACGAGTTAGCAACTGGGGACAAGCCCAAAGGATAACTGGGGACAAGCCCAAAGGATCGTGTGTAAACTGGAGTATGGCCCTCACTGGCGACTATCCAAACTTAGTGACATGAAATGCCAAAACCTTAGCTAACGTGAAAACGTTAGAAACCTTAGGAACGGATGTATGGTACGTCTACCATTATACGTAGGATCCTGAATATAGCCAGTACAATGAAATTATCAGCCCCTAAAGCGAGTACTGGTCCTATTGCCATGAACAGGCCCAAACTGAGGTCAAGCCCAAATAACTGGGGTCAAGCCCAAATAACTGGATACTTCTGTGGATACTCAATCCTTAGTTAAGGATACCTAAACCTTCAAAACTCAGAATCAAGTGAAAGGAGGATAAAGGATTCAGGATCCTTATCCTTATATAAGAGAATAAAAGAATGAAATAGTTTGAGATTAGAATGTTGCCAAAATGAGGATCATCTACTCTGTAAGGATCCTTCAAGGATACTTGTTGTTTTGGTCAAAAAAATCTGTTGAGGATATTGCAACCAAACTCTCTGTTACGGGTTATGATGCTTGAAATATAGAACAATGACAAGGATCACTTTAGTGTAAATTGCACAAATGACACAAGGATTTATACGGGGAAAAAGCCCTTGATCAAAAGTTGATCTCCGGCACAAAAAACCCCGGGTGATGGAAACTACCGATCACCAAGCTCAAATAAATCAATAAACGTTTACAACTTCGGATAGTAACGAGGTAGGTACAAGGATCACTATCGTGAAATGTGTAAAAGTGAGTGAAAATGAATGAATGTTCGTCGAGAGCTTCAAGTGTGCGAGTATATGAGAGTGTGTGTAGCTGAAAAAATGACTAAGTGTTCTAATTCTAGCTCGTTACTCCTTTTAAAATAGAAGTTAACTACAATAACTAACTATCCGACTTTTGTGCCAAGCTCCCACGTTCTCCACAACGTCCATTTTTGGTCAATCGTGTGCGAAATGCCCGTGGAATATTCCTTAGAAACGTTGCCAAGACCAAGTCAAGCTTGTTACTCCTGTGAACTAATACAAAACACAAATAAACAATCGTCAGTACGAGGATCCCTAAAGTGATCCATGATCCTGATCCTGAAGCTCTTCTGAGGATCACTATCTGTCACAGAAATAAGGATCATTAATTAGGATAATGAATAAGGATCATTAATTGTTAGAAAATCCTCCCCTAACAATTGCCCCCAAAATATAAGGAGTAATTTGTAAAATAAGCGAGTTATATTTTCTTGATCTTATCCGCAACTAACTAACGGATATATAGCCGTTGATATCAAAATAGCCGTTGCAACCATGACGTCACAGAAGTGACAACCCCGCACGATCATGATTATAAATAGGAGATAGAGATAGGATCAAATGCATTTAAATCCGAAAGAAACTCCCTTTATATTCTCAGTCGAAGATCAATCAGGTATCTCTTTTCTCCTCTTTCTCCCTCTCTTACTCTGTTTTTCTTTCTTTATCACCATCACTTTGAGAATGATGCTCCGAAGCTCACCGTGCAAGGATCACAAGAAGGATAGCCCTTTGAAGAGTCAAAAGATCATCAAAGACTCGGCGAATGAGAGGTGTTGCTTTAACGATGCACAAGTAGATAAAATCCGTCACTGTTTTCTGGCGAATGCCTTTTTCAAACCCTTCGATCCTACTATTCTGAGCGACTATGTTTCGGATACATGGGTTGCCTTTCCAGCTACTCCATTTGCCATAGGATACACCTATCCTTTCCCAGAACTTACACAATCCTTCTTTTCCCTTGCCGGCATCTCTTACATCCAAGCCATGCCGATGATTTGGAGGGTTTTGTACACCCTGGAGAGGATCATCGAACAGGAAGGAATCGATTTAGGCATGTCAGAGCTGACACAATTGTATGATCTTACTACCTTTGGTTCCCATCGTTATTTGTTCAAACGAAAACCCGGCGGAGAACACCCCCTTCTTAAAGTCACCAAGAATGACACAAATTGGAAACGTCGCTTCTTATTTGTCAGAAGGGATACCATTCCAAACGGAAAGGATCTACCAAAGACCTGGTCCACCCATGGTAGGCCAGAGGATCCTGAGAAGGATCACCAGGTACTCTTGTTTTGGTATAAGGATTACTGACCCCTTTTGTCTTGTGTTATGCAGCTATTTCCGTCTCACATATCATCACATCACCTGCAACCAAGGATAGGCTTGCTGCTTTTTGGAAGCTTGATCCTGAAACAAGGACATTCAAGATAGACACCCAAGACTCACAGGAAGTATCCTCAGGTTCCATTACCATGTCAAGTAAGTATCCTGCCTTTTGCATAGTTGGAATATTAAAATAAATAAGTAAATTGAAATAGGATAAGGATACTTATCTTGCTTTGAATGTGTAGGTGCCGGAAAATCTGCCAAGCCTGTATCCCAATTCAACACGGCTGACCTTGATGTTGTTCGATCCAGGAAGAAGAGGTCCACTACCAGTCCCAGCATCTCCATTCCCAAGGCACCCACTAAAGGAAAGGGTGGCAAAAAGAGAAAGACCTCCGAGGGTGAGAATTTTGCAGGGTCTGCCTCTGATCCGTCACCAATTCCTCGAGTACTTCAATGATGTAAGGATCACCGTATCTGCCTGTATATCCTGCTGGCATATCCTGCTGATATATCCTGCTGATTTGAGGATCACTCGGTCCTGACCTTATCTTTCATCTCCTTTGCAGAAATTCGCTGAGATTGAGGATTATGTGGGGAATGTCGAGGAGCAGGACAAGAAGATTGCTGACCTCCAACGGGTTGCAGTGCTCAAGGACCTTGTAATTGCTGATCTTCAGAAGGAACTCCAAGATGCCAAGACTAAGACGGCTAAGCTTCTGATTGAACTTGACTATGAGAAGCATGATCTCATAGAAAATGCTAAGGTCTCTGCTGCCATCACAATGTATCAGACTAAATTGAAGATGGCCCAGGAAGCTCAAGATCCTCACTTTGACAAAAGCAGCTGGGATGTTGAGGGCTGGAAAGCAAGGTTGGCCGATCTTGAGGATGATGAGGAAGAGGCTACTGAGGTCTTGGCGATTGAGGCAAGTGGCAGTGGGAAGGATCTGATGAAGGATACCACAGCTGGAGGAGAAGAGGATGCAGCAAAGGTGTAGGCTGCACAATTGGGCGATGATGGACATTTCTAGACGCAGCCGGAGCCCAATTTTTTAGTTTGATGGTAGTTTTTTGTGGTTATGATGTTGAACAATTTAATGGGTTGTAATGGACAATAGTTTCTAGGATTAAGGATCATGTATGATCCTTTGGACAATAGGCAGGATTGCAACTGGTGGAGGGATCCTCTGTTTGGGGGATGAAGCCATTGTGATCCTGCCGCCTTTATATTCCTGCACTATCTTTGAACTTATTATCATGGACACCCTTTACCTACCCCAGCGGACGGGCCACGTTTTGCTGGTAGATGCTCGGGTTGATAATTTTGACAACCTTTTAAGGGTTAGTCTTTTGTTAATAAATAAAAACTTAACCTTTTGTCGCTTATCTTGTGTTGTTATCCTTTTGTTTCTTTAATTTTCCTTTGTTTTGATGCATATTTATTGAATAAACAATTTTGAACAAGTCAGATTAAAAATATTTAGGATATGACCCAAGATCAAGTATCCTATAGTTAAAGAATCCAAAAAGTAAAATATTTTAAGGATCACAAGTTTAGTTGTCAAATTTTTAGGGTTATTCAAATAAATAATGAATGGAATTAAAAATAGTTAAGGATCATACCTGAGGATCCAAGTTAGGATCCTAACCATAATAAGGATAACTATAAGATAAACCGTAGAGAGAAGTAAGGATCAAGGATCCCTAGTTGCCTATCTTCAAGAACCTGAAATAGAGCATAACTTGGGACTAAGCCAATATAAGAAAAGAGTTAGCAACTGGGGACAAGCCCAAGGATAACTGGGGACAAGCCCAAGGATAACTGGGGACAAGCCCAAGGATCGTATGTAAACTGGAGTATGGCCCTAACTGGCGACTATCCAAACTTAGTGACATGAAAATGCCAAAACCTTAGCTAACGTGAAAACGTTAGAAACCTTAGCTAACGTGAAAACGTTAGAAACCATAGGAACGGATGTATGGTACGTCTACCATTATACGTAGGATGCTGGGTACAGCCAGTACAATGAAATTGTCAGCCCCTAAAACGAGTACTGGTCGCACTGCCTTGAACTGCACCAGGATCATCGTGCGCTACTGGCGAAACTGGGGACAAGCCCAAATAACTGGGGTTAAACCCAAGGAACGGATTGCTTCTGCGGATAACCAATGTTATGCTAAGGATACCTGAACTTTCAAAACTCAAACTCACGTGAGAGATGGATAAAGGATACATGATCCTTATCCTTATATGAGGAAATAAAGAAATAAAATAGTTAAAGTTTAGGATATTACCTAAGTAAGGATCACTGATACTTTAAGGATCCTTTAAGGATACCCCTATCGTGAGGATCATCTGTGCCTTGGGGATCCTGGTCACATTAAATATTTCTTCAAGTGGACAGCATTCCAAGCTCTTGGTAGCAAATCACCTTCCATGGTTAGCAATCTATATGCCCCCTTTCCTGCTTCAGCTTCAATCAAATAAGGACCTTCCCATTTTGGAGCTAATTTTCCATCAGCAGGATTGGTGGTATTCTGAAATGCTTTCCTTAATACCATATCTCCAACTTGAAACCTCCTGATCCTGACATTTTGTTGTAAGCACCAGCCATTCTCTGTTGATAACTGGCCATCCTTATCCTAGCCATATCCCTGATTTCTTCAATAGTATCCAGGTCTTGGGCCAAGTTCTCATCATTCTCCTCAGGATCACGGGTACTTGTTCTAGCAGTTGGAACCACCATTTCTGTTGGGATCACTGACTCTGCCCCAAATACCAAAGACAATAGTGTTTGACCAGTAGCATTCTTAGGGGTTGTCCTATCAGCCCAAAGCACATAGGGTAGTTCTTCTGCCCATTTCCCTTTCTTGGATCCAAGCTTCTTCTTCAAATTGTTGATGATGATCTTGTTGGATGATTCTGCTTGACCATTAGCTTGTGGGTGGACTGGTGTTGATGTTATCATCTTAATCCCCCAGCTGTCACAAAAGTTAGTGGTTCTGCCCCCAATAAATTGGGAACCATTATCACATATAATCTCAGAAGGAATTCCAAATCTAGTTATAATATTTCTTTTAATGAAGGATATAACTTCCTTTTCTCTGACTTGGGCAAAAGCTTCAGCCTCTATCCACTTGGAGAAGTAATCAGTCATAGCTAGCATGAATACTTTTCCACCAGGTGCCTTAGGGAGCTTACCAACTATATCCATACCCCATCTCATAAATGGCCAAGAGGAGGATATAGGATGCAACAACTCAGCTGGTTGATGAAGGATATTGCTGTGTCTCTGACAAGGATCACATCTCTTAGCATACTCCACGGCATCTCTTTTCATTGTTGGCCAGTAGTATCCCGTCCTCAGGATCCTTGAGAATAATGCCCTGCCCCCAGTGTGGTTTCCACAATCTCCTTCATGGAAGTCTTTTAAAACTTCTTGGATTTCAGGATCCTCAATGCATCTCAAGTATGGTCCTGCAAGAGATCGTCTATACAACATATTATTTAAAATTGTGAATTGAGATACCTTAATTTTGAAAGCCCTAGGGTTTTCTCCTGTAGGAATCTCTCCATGTTCTAAGTATCTCATAATTGGTGAGATCCATGATCCTGATCCTGAATGGGATTGAGTATCCTCACTAGGGATAATTGCAGAATTATTTCCTATCTCCATAACCACATGATCCTCGATAGCCGAGGTCAGGATATGGATAATAGGGATCTTGATATCCTCCGGGATCTTCAAGGATGATCCTAAGTTAGCCAATGCATCACCTTCTGTATTCTCTTCCCTTGGTACCTGTGTCAAACTAAAGGAAACAAAAGAGAGTGCCAAACTTTTGACTATCTCTAAATATTTGGTTAGCTTTTCACCTTTAACAGCATAGGATCCATTAAAGTGGTTTGTAATTAGTAATGAATCTACATGTACCTCAAGATACCTGATCCCCATATGCTCGGCAATTTGCAAACCAGCAATTAAGGCTTAATATTCGGCCTCATTGTTAGTGGTTTGGAACTCACAAGCTATAGAGTGGGGTATTATGTCCCCCTGTGGCGATTTTAGTAGTATTCCAAGCCCTGTGCCTTTGAAATTTGAGGATCCATCAATATAGAGTATCCAAGGATCCTTGGTCTCCTCTAGCTGCTGGACTTCTAACTCAGCTTCTTCTTGTAAATCAGTACTGAAATCAGCCACAAAGTCGGCTAATGCTTGGGATTTGATTGCTGTCCTAGGCTTATATCTTATATCATAGGCACTAAGCTTCAATGCCCACTTAGCCATCCTTCCTGACATCTCTGGTTTCCTAAGGACATTCTTAATTGGAAAGTTAGTTTTAACAACAATAACATGAGTTTCAAAATATTGTCTCAACTTAGTAGATGCCATAATTAATGCAAGAATAAGTTTTTCAAGGTGTGAATACCTGGATTCGGCATCAAGTAAACTTTTACTTACATAATACACAGGATGTTGTGTACCTTCATGATCCTTAACAAGGACCGTACTTACTGCTTTTGAGGATACTGCAAGATACAAGGATAGCACATCGCCTTTTTCTGGTTTCATCAAGGATGGGGCTGAGGATAGGTAATCTTTGAGGGCTCTTAAAGCATTTTCATGCTTCTCAGTCCACTCAAATTTCTTGTTCTTCCTTAGGATATCATAGAATTCTTTGCACTTCTCTGAGGATTTGGATATAAATCTGTTCAAAGCTGCTATCCTGCCTGTTAGCCTTTGAACATCCTTAGCATTGGCCGGAGATTTGATGTTCACTATTGCTTTGATTTGTTCCGGGCTAGCTTCAATGCCTCTCTTTGTCACCATATATCCTAAGAATTTACCTGCTTTAACACCAAAGTGACATTTTGAAGGATTAAGCTTCACATTATATTTATCAAGGATATTGAATGCTTCCTCCAAGTCTCTTAGGTGATCCTCAGCTTTTAAGGATTTTACCACCATATCATCTATGTAAACCTCCATAGTTTGTCCAATCTGATCCTTGAACATCATATTTACCAGCCTTTGATATGTTGTGTTTTGGTCAAAAAATCTGTTGAGGATATTGCAACCAAACTCTCTGTTACGGGGTATGATGCTTGAAATGTAGAACAGTGACAAGGATCACTTCAATGTAAATTGCACAAACGACACGCGGATTTATACGGGGAAAAAGCCCTTGATCAAGAGTTAATCTCCGGCACAAAAAACCCCGGGTGATGGAAAGTACCGATCACCAAGCTCAAATAAATGAATAAACGTTTACAACTTCGGATAGTAACGAGCTAGGTACAAGGATCACTATCGTGTAATGTGTAAAAGTGAATGAAAATAAATGAATGTTCGTCGAGAGCTTCAAGTGTGCGAGTATATGAGAGTGTGTAGCTGAGAAATGACTAAGTGTTCTAATTCTAGCCCATTACCCCTTTTAAAATAGAAGTTAACTACAATAACTAACTATCCGACTTTCGTGCCAAGCTCCCACGTTCTCCACAACGTCCATTTCCAGTCAAACGTGTGCGATATACCCGTGGAATATTCCATAGTAACGTTGCCAAGACCAAGTCAAGCTCGTGACTCCTGCGAAGTAATACAAAACACAAACAAACAATCGTCAGTACGAGGATCCTTAAAGTGATCCATGATCCTGATCCTTAAGCTCTTCTGAGGATCACCATCTGTCACAGAAGAAAGGATCATTAATTAGGATAATGTGTAAGGATCACTAATTGTTGGAAAATCCTCCCCTAACAATTGCCCCCAAAATATAAGGAGTGATATGTAAAATGAGCGAGTTATGTTTTCTTGATCTTATCTGCAACTAACTATCGTAAATATAGCCATTATTGTTGAACTATCCGTTGCAATCGTGACGTCACAGAAGTGACAACCCTGCACGATCATGATTATAAATAGGAGATAGAGATAGCATCAAATGCATTTAAATTTTCAGAGAGACTCCCTTTATAACTGCATTCCGAAGACGATCAGGTACTCTCTCTCTCTATCTTCTTCCCTCTCTTGCTCTGTTTTCGTCTCTTTCCATCAAAGATGTTGCTCCGAAATTCCCCAGCCAAGGATCACCCAAAGAACAGCCCTCCGAAAAGCCAGGGGATCATTGAAGACTCCATTAAAGAACGCTGCTGTTTCAATGATGCTCAGATCGATAGGATCCGCCACTGCTTCCCGGCGAACACCGAATTTAGGCCTTTTGACCCTAATGCCCTGAGCGATCATATCTCCGAAAAGTGGGTTGCTTTCCCCGTCACTCCGTTCACCATAGGCTATACATATCCTTTTCCAACCTTCACCCAATCTTTCTTTTCCCTAACCGGCATCTCTTATATTCAAGCCATGCCGATGATTTGGAGGGTTCTGTACACCCTTGAAAGGATCATCGAGCAGGAAGGTATAGACCTAGGAATGTCAGAGCTGGGAGAGCTGTATGATCTTACTACCTTTGGTTCTCATCGCTATTTGTTTAAACGTAAACCCGGTGAAGAACACCCGATCTTCAAAGCCACCAAGAACGATGCTAATTGGAAGCGGTGTTTCTTTTTTATCAAGAGAGATTCTATTGAGGATGGAAAGGATCTACCCAAGAAATGGGCTACCCATGGTAGGGTGGAGGATCCTGAGAAGGATCACCAGAAACTTTCTTTTGATGTAAGGATCACTTATATTTTTGCTTTCTTGTTATGCAGCTATCACCGTCTCACGCCTCAGATTGTCCCCTGCTGCTAAGGAGAGGCTCCTTGCTTTCAAGAAACTTGATCCTGAAACAAGAACTTTCAAGACAACAACCCAAGATTCACAGGAGGTATCCTCCGGCTCTGTCACAATGTCAAGTAAGTATCCTTGTTTAAAATTTAAATAAATAGTGAAATGTAAATTAAGAAAAGATACTTATCTTGTTTTGGTTGTGTAGGTGCTGGAAAATCCACCAAGTCTGCTTCCAAGTTCAATGTTGCTGATCTCACCACTGTCAGATCCTCCAAGAGAAAAGCTCCTACCAGTCCGACAGCTTCGGTCCCCATGGCACCCCTCAAAGGAAAGGCAATCAAGAAGAGAAAAGCCTCTGAAGCTGAGGATCTGCAGGGTCTGCCTCTGATCCGCCACCAATTCCTCGAGTACTTTAATGAGGTAAGGATCACTGTCTCTGCTCGTATATCCTGTTGACATATCCTGCTGATATATCCTGCTGATTTGAGGATCACTTAATCCTGACCTTATCCATTATCCTTTTTGCAGAAATTCTCTGAGATCGAGGATTATGTTGGCCACGTTGAGGATCAGGATAAGAAAATTGCCGACCTCCAGCAGGTCGCAGTGCTTAAAGACCTTGCAATTGCTGATCTTCAGAAGGAAGTCCGAGATGCCAAACAGGAGACGGCCAAGGTGCTGATCAATGTTGACTATGAGAAACGTGAGATCACCGAAGATGCCAAAGTCTCTGCCGCCATAACAATGTACAAGACCAAGCTGCAAATGGCCTTGGAAGCTCAGGATCCTGCTTTTGACAAGAGCACCTGGGATGTTGAAGGCTGGAAGGCAAGGCTGGCTGAACTGGACGATGAAGAGGCTGAGGAGGTTGAAGAGATCCTGACAATTGAAGCTGGAGGCAAAGGTGAAGGTGGTGAAACAAGTGGAGCTGGAGGTGATAATGCAGCGAAGGTTTAGGCTGCATGATTGGGCGATGATGGACATTCTTAGACGCAGCCGGAGCCCAATTTTTAAATTTGGTAGTAACTTTTTGTGGTTGTGATGTTGAACAATTTAATGGTTGGTACTTTAAACAATAGGTTTTAGGATTAAGGATCATGTATGATCCTTTGGACAATAGGCAGGATTGCATTTGGTGGAGGGATCCTCTGTTTGGGGGATGAAGCCATTGTGATCCTGCCGCTTTTATATTCCTGCACTACTTTTGAACTTATTATCATGGACACCCTTTACCTACCCCAGCGGACGGGCCACGTTTTGCTGGTAGATGCTCGGGTAGGTAATTTTGACAACCTTTTAAGGGTTAGACTTTTGTTAATAAATAAAATCTTAACCTTTTGTCGCTTATCTTGTATTGTTATCCCTTTATTTCTCAAATTCTCCTTTGTTTTGATGCACATTTATTGAATAAACAATATTGAACAAGTCAGATTAAAAATGTTTAGAGCATGATCCACAATCAAATATCCTATAGTTAACGAATCCCAAAAAGCAATGTATTTTAAGGATCACAAGTCTAGTTGTCAAACTTTAAGGGTTATTCAAATAAATAATGAATATAATAAAAAATAGTTAAGGATCATACCTGAGGATCCAAGTTAGGATCCTAACCATAATAAGGATAACTGTAAGATAAACCTTAGAAAGAAGTAAGGATCAAGGATCCCTAGTTGCTTATCTTCAAGGACCTGAAATAGATCATAACTTGGGACTAAGCCAATATAAGATAAGAGTTAGCAACTGGGGACAAGCCCAAGGATAACTGGGGACAAGCCCAAGGATAACTGGGGACAAGCCCAAGGATCGTATGTAAACTAGAGTATGGCCCTAACTGGCGACTATCCAAACTTAGTGACATGAAAATGCCAAAACCTTAGCTAACGCGAAAACGTTAGAAACCTTAGCTAACGTGAAAACGTTAGAAACCTTAGGAACAGATGTATGGTACGTCTACCATTATACATAGGATCCTAGGCATAGCCAGTACAATGGAATTATCAGCCCCTAAAACGAGTACTGGTCCCACTGCCTTGAACTATACCAGGATCATCATGCGCTACAGGCGGAACTGGGTCAAGCCCAAATGACTGGGGTTAAACCCAAGGAACGGATTGCTTCAGCGGATAACCAATGTTATGCTAAGGATACCTGAACTTTCAAAACTTAAACTCACGTGAGAGATGGATAAAGGATACATGATCCTTATCCTTATATGAGAAAATAAAGAAATGAAATAGTTCAAGTTTAGGATATTACCTAAGTAAGGATCACCGATACTTTGAGGATCCTTTTAGGATATCCCTATCGGGAGGATCATCTGTGCCATGAGGATCCTGCTCACATGAAATATTTCTTCAAGTGGACAGCATTCCAAGCTCTTGGAAGCAAATCACCTTCCATGGTTAGCAATCTATATGCCCCCTTTCCTGCTTCAGCTTCAATCAAATAAGGGCCTTCCCATTTTGGAGCCAATTTTCCATCAACAGGATTGGTGGTATTCTGAAATGCTTTCCTTAATACCATATCTCCAACTTGAAACTTCCTGATCCTGACATTTTTGTTGTAAGCACCAGCCATTCTTTGCTGATAACTGGCCATCCTTATCCTAGCCATATCCCTGATTTCTTCAATAGTATCCAGGTCTTGAGCTAAGTTCTCATCATTCTCCTCAGGATCACGGGTACTTGTTCTTGCAGTTGGAACCACCATTTCTGTTGGGATCACTGATTCTGCCCCAAATACCAAAGAGAATGGCGTTTGACCAGTAGCATTCTTAGGGGTTGTCCTATCAGCCCAAAGCACATAGGGTAGTTCTTCTGCCCATTTCGCTTTCTTGGATCCAAGCTTCTTCTTCAAATTGTTGATGATGATCTTGTTGGATGATTCTGCCTGACCATTAGCTTGTGGGTGGAGTGGTGTTGATGTTATCATCTTAATCCCCCAGCTGTCACAAAAGTTAGTGGTTCTGCCCCCAATTAATTGGGAACCATTATCACATATAATCTCAGAAGGAATTCCAAATCTAGTTATAATATTTCTTTTAATGAAGGATATAACTTCCTTTTCTCTGACTTGGGCAAAAGCTTCAGCATCTATCCACTTGGAGAAGTAATCAGTCATAGCTAGCATGAATACTTTTCCACCAGGTGCCTTAGGGAGCTTACCAACTATATCCATACCCCATCTCATAAATGGCCAAGAGGAGGATATAGGATGCAATAATTCAGCTGGTTGATGAAGGATATTGTTGTGTCTCTGACAAGGATCACATCTCTTAGCATACTCCACGGCATCTCTTTTCATGGTTGGCCAGTAGTATCCTGTCCTCAGGATCCTTGAGAATAATGCCCTGCCCCCAGTGTGGTTTCCACAATCTCCTTCATGGAAGTCTTTTAAAACTTCTTGGATTTCAGGATCCTCAATGCATCTCAAGTATGGTCCTGCAAGAGATCGTCTATACAACATATTATTTAAAATTGTGAATTGAGATACCTTAATTTTGAAAGCCCTAGGGTTTTCTCCTGTAGGAATCTCTCCATGTTGTAAGTATCTCATAATTGGTGAGATCCATGATCCTGATCCTGAATGGGATTGAGTATCCTCACTAGGGATATACCCGTGGAATATTCCATAGTAACGTTGCCAAGACCATGTCAAGCTCGTAACTCCTGCGAAGTAATACAAAACACAAACAAACAATCGTCAGTACGAGGATCCTTAAAGTGATCCATGATCCTGATCCTGAAGCTCTTCTGAGGATCACCATCTGTCACAGAAGAAAGGATCATTAATTAGGATAATGTGTAAGGATCACTAATTGTTGGAAAATCCTCCCCTAACATGTTGCACCTGCATTTCTTAATCCGAACGGCATAGCAATATAGCAGTATATACCAGTTGGAGTCATGAAGGCTGTATCCTCTTGGTCGGATGGTTCCATTTGGATTTGTTGAAATCCAGATGAGGCATCCATAAAAGTTAACAGTTCATGACCCGCAGTTGCATCCACCATGGAGTCAATGTGGGGTAATGGGAAAGGATCCTTGGAACATGCCTTATTTAAATCGGTAAAATCGACACATACCCTCCACTTTTCGTTTTTCTTTTGAACAACAACCACATTGGCCAACCATCTTGGATACTTGACCTCTCTAATCATACCTGCCCGGAGCAATTTCTCTACCTCTTCCTGGATAATGGCATTCCTTTCCGGTGCAAACTTTCTTCTCCTTTGATGGATTGGTTTGAAGGACCTGTCAATGCCGAGTTTGTGAGTGATTACATCTTTGGATATACCAGTCATGTCTTCGTGTTTCCATGCAAAGGTAGTCTTTCTCCTTTTGAGGAAGGATACAAGGTCTTCTTTCATTTCGCCAAGGATCCCTGATCCGATATAGATTTTGGATTCAGGATCATCGGGATCCATGAGGATTTCTACCACATCCTGCTCTCTTGCCTCCAAGACATCCCTTGGAGGATACCTGGATTGCTATTGCTCCCTTGACTTCGAGGCTGGTTTCATCGATGAAGTGTAGCAATTCTTAGCCTCCTGCTGATCACTATCAATCTTCACTATTCCCCAAGGACTAGGGAGCTTCACACATTGATGGTAGGTAGATGGGACTGCTTTCATATCGTGTATCCAGGGCCTGCCAAGGATAACATTGCAACAAGATAAACAGTCAATAACACAAAATTTTTGATAAGAGTGTAGGCCTTCGATATATATTGGGAGTTTAATGTCCCCCAGGGTATTCTTAGTTTCGCCACTAAATCCCACAAGCACGGAGGATCTTGGTATGATATCTGATTCAGGAATTCCCATCTTCTTTAGAACATCAAGCTGGATAATGTTCACTGAGCTTCCTCCGTCTATAAGGATCCTGCGGACAAAATGGTTAGAAATGAAAAGAGTAATAACTAAACCATCGTGATGAGGATCCTGGATATCAACACGATCATCCTCATCAAAGGTTATGACTTTTCCTTCAGAGACACTTGATGTTCGAACTGGTCTTACTCCATTATCCATTTTAGTTTCCTTTGCATGCCTTTTAGCCGCTGAGAAGGATGTGCCGCAAATGTCTGATCCTCCAGAAATAAAGTTTATCACTTGTGCATCTGCTGGAGGGGCTGGAGCCTTCTCAGGGATCCTTTCAGGATCCTGAGTCCTTGACTTTTTTCTTCCCAACAATTCTTTTAGATGCCCGTTGCTCAACAGGTATCCAATTTCCTTTCTTAGTGCAATGCATTCTTCTGTGAGGTGCCCAAAATCTTCATGGTATGCACACCACTTTGATTTATCCTTAGTTGTAGCTGGCCTATCATTTTTTCTGGGCCATCTAGCTTTATCACCTAGATTCTACATCGCAAGGATTAGTTCATTGTTATCAACAGAAAAACAATATTCAGAAATTGGAGGATAATCCCCATCATCCTCTTCTTGGTCAACAGAATGCACGTTCTGGTTATCAGATCTGTTGTAGGATCTGAACTTGTTGTTCCTGAATGAGGATCCTTGCTTTTCCTGCTTTGAGGATCCTGCTAACCTCTCCTGGATCCTCTTGTCAACCTCTAGCCGAATGAACCTAAGTGCTCGGGTTCTTACCTCATCTAAGTTCCTGCATGGTGTCATAACAAGATCATCATAGAACGACGAATCCCTAAGCAATCCCATTTTAAAGGCCTCAACAGTCGTGGCTATATCTAAGTTGGGAATGTCTAAGGATTCTTTACTGAATTTGGTAATGTAATCCCTTAATGATTCATTATGACCCTGGGTTATCCTGTATAAATCACTAGTTAATCGTTCAAATTTTCTACTACAAGAAAACTGATTATTAAACAGGTTAACTAGATTAGCAAATGAGGTAATAGAGTAGGGGGAGACTTAGCAGCCATTTGAGAGCTGATCCAGTAAGAGTGGATCCGAATCCCTTGCATAGGCATGCTTCCTTTAACCTTTCTAGGATTGGATTGATCTCCATCCCCTCCCTGTATTGTGCTATATGCTCTTCAGGATCCGTCGAACCATCATACAGCTTCATTGTTGGCACATGGAACCTCTTGGGTATCTCGGCATCACAGATCGGTGGTGCAAAACGAGATATCTTGTGGCTCCCATCTGCAATCTCTGGGATAGGTTTGACCACTCCTAGAACACTTGATATCATATCCTTTAGCTTTTGCAATTCTCTGGCCATGGCATGATTGATACCTGGATCCTGCATAAGACCATGGTTAGTAGTATAAGAATTATTAAAAGTGTTACCTCCCATCGGATTCAAATTAGGAAGAATGGATGTTAATCCATATTGTTGGGGCTCTGGAATGATCGAGGGACCAGTAGAAGCATTGGTCTGCATTGGAATAAAATCTCCCTGATGGACATCTGAACTTCCTGTTTGCAAACTCCTCAAGGATCCTGGCATCTGGAAGGATCCCTGAAACTGGGACGACCCTGGAACAAAGGAGGATCCTTGAACCTGGGATGATCCTGGAACAAAGGAGGATCCTTGAACCTGGGATGATCCTGGAACAAAGGAGGATCCTTGAACCTGGGATGATCCTGGAACAAAGGAGGATCCTTGAACCTGCTGCATTCCTGAATATCCTCCTGAATTCGTGAGGGATCCCATATGCTGAGGATAGGATCCCGCTGGCTGGAAATATGAACCTGATGCCTGGGTTACTGTTGTTGTTCCGTAGTGCACTCCTTTCGGTCCACCCACATATTGAACGTCTGGAACCACTGATGGCTGAGAAGTAATCACCGGAGTATCAAAATTCAAGGATTTCGACACCAGTGGGGAATGATCCTCTGCCGTTGTCTTTTGTTTCTTGAGATCTCCGGTTTCTTTGAGAATCCTCTCATTGGTCTTATCCTGCTGCCGTATCTGATCCTTCATCTGCAAAATCAAAGTAAACATGTCACTAGTAGTGGGAGTGTAAGAAGCAGAAGAAGTTGGAGGTTTTGAGAAAATGGGAGTTGGTTTCTTCGCAGCATTCCCAGGATTCTTCTGGGATCCAGAAGGTGGTGGAGGCAAAGGGGGAACGCCTTGTGAAGAAGTGAATGAGGGCATCAAATTTGAAGAATTCTTCGCTGAGGAAGCCATTTGCTTGGTTGTAGTGAACTGAAATGAGCACAGAAATGCGAATTTTTTCTAAGGATGAAGCACCAATTGCCCCATGGTGGGCGCCAAAAAGTTTTGGTCAAAAAAATCTGTTGAGGATATTGCAACCAAACTCTCTGTTACGGGGTACGATGCTTGAAATATAGAAGAATGACAAGGATCACTTTAGTGTAAATTGCACAAATGACACAAGGATTTATACGGGGAAAAAGCCCTTGATCAAGAGTTGATCTCCGGCACAAAAAACCCCGGGTGATGGAAACTACTGTTGGTGCATGTTTGTGACAACATCTTAGATTTGGTCTTTTGATATCTTGTAATTAGATAAACGATAAACAGTTAGCGGGTTTAGCTTTGTATTAGTGAGTTGTAATGTTTGGGCTAACCAAAACCCATATTGGGTGATGGGGGGCGAATTGGGCCTGTCCAATTCGCAGTCCATGATAGTTAACCTTGGCCCAAGTAGCAAACCTTGTGTTATATAAACAAGGTTAGGCTTTAGGGTTTAGGTTAATCAGTTAATCAGCCAAAACATTGTGTGAGAGCAAATTCGTGAGAGTGCTATAGCTTGGACGAATTTGATAGTTGGTTAGGGTTTGATTGATTGTAAAACGTTTGTTTGGATAATCAATAGAAACCCAGTTTGAAAGTGTCTTGTTGTTTCTGTTTTCTACTTGTTTCTGCTATATTCTGATCAAGAGGATTCCGCACTCTTGATTGGAAAGACAATTCGGTGAAGATCCATACGAATAGGGGACCTACAATTGGTATCAGAGCATTAGGCTCTTGAAGGCTCGGTTCAGGATTGTTGACTGCAGAAACAGGAAGAAATTTTCGAAATTTTGAAAACCTGAAAAATTAGGGTTTTAAAATTTTCGAAATTTTTGATAAAAATTTTCGAAATTTGTTTGGCTGTTTTGATCTTCTGGTTGTTTGATTGCTGTTTTGCAGGTTTTAGGGCTTTCAGGATAGCTTTTGGTTGATTGTTTGGAAGAATTTTGGCTAAGAAACTTGAAGATTCGAAGACTGTTCTTCGTGTTCTTCATTAAGTTCATAAGAATTTCGTTAAAAGCTTGCTGATTTGCTGTTTTGATTTTGCAGATTGTGTTGGAGAATCTTCAGAATATAAAACAGATCGAGTTTCCAAAGTTACTGGGCGAAATTAACAAATTCGCAGACTAGACCAGCGAATTAACTGACTTGTCTAGCTTAATTAACTGATCAGCGAATTTGGGACTTAATATCTCGGTGACCGGCGAAGTAAATCCAAAGGCGACTTTGGTAACCGTGTAATTATCCCAGCGAAATTACCACGGTTTCAGCGACTTCACTAGTCGTCGTAATAGCGAAAATACACAGCGAATTTGTTCAGCGAACCAGATCAGCGAAATTCACAGCATAGTCAGCGAAATTAACATAACCAGCGAATTTAAACTGATCAGCGAAATTAACTGAAAACCAGCGAATTTAACTGAGACCAGCGAATTTAACAGGGTGGAATTTCAGTTGCCAAGCGTCGATAAAATTTCAGTGTTTTGCAAATAGAAATTGATCTGTAGCTCGTTAGACAGAACCGTTTGGACCATTGAATTCCTCGTATTTTTAGGGTAAAAAAAAAAAAAAAAACCGTATAACTTGGTATACAGTATAACTTGGTAAAAACAGTTTTCGGATAATATTTGTACGGTTTCATCAGTTCGCTTATGGTAAAAGCTTGAAAAGGACCAGTATAGGAGTTAGATTTGGATTTTGATTCAGGTTACCAAAATCCATTTAAACTTTTACGCTGCGTGATGGCTAAGATGGATAATGGAAGTGAGGTTGTTAAGAACTGGCCAAAGCTTCTAAATGTCAATGAATATGCTGAATGGAAAAAGAAGGTTGAGGCATATGTTGAAAGTAAGGATGCGAGAATGTGGAGTTGTATGATAGATGGATACGTTGCTCCCACACGTCGTGTTGATGGTAGAGTAAAAGTAATTTCTTATGAGAAGATGGATGAATCTGAGAAACGAGGGGTTGATGCTGAGAAGAGAGCTTTAGCAGTGATCAAGAAATCCTTACCTGAGGGCATTAAGAATACCTTCAAGAACTATGGGAATTCTAGAGATCTGTGGGAAGCTTTAGAAAAACGTTATCAGATTCCATCAAAAGTGAATACTTGTGATCAAGCATTGGTAGCTGAGTTTGCAGCTGTGAAGATTGGAGAGGGAGCTGCTGAGATAGAAGAGAAGAAGGAAGCAGATGAGGAGAATGCTCACAAGAAGGGTGCAGAAGTTTCAAAGGGCTTGAAGGATGTGAACGGACTTACAGCAGAGGTAAAGGTATCATCAGAATCTGTAAGTCATACATGTCTAAATTGCACTGAACTACAGGTTAAAGTTGACAGACTATCGGAGCAAAACAAAATTCAGTCAGCCGAATTAGAAAAGTTAAAAGAGTCAAATGTTCTTTTGATTAAACGAGAGTCAGATTGTTTAGAAAAACTCAAATCAAATGAACAAGAAATCAGTAGTTTAACAAGCAAAGTCAATGAACAATTACAGATCATTGATTTGGCTCGTGAAACTCTGAAAGAAAAGACTAACGAGCTTTCAGAAAAGTGCACAGAATTGGCTGTTGCACAAGCCAAAATTGTTGAACTTCAAGGGAAGTTAGATAATTTTGGGAATTCTTCGTTAGTCAGGACTCAAATTCAAAAAGGTTTAAAAAGGAGTAATGATAAAACAGGGGTGGGGTTTACTAAAGCTTCATCTTCTGGAAATCAAGACTACTCTTTTCTACCAAAAGAAGAAGAGCTAATTGATTTTGTAACCACTGCACAAGAGGTAGTGGATCCGATAGCTGTGGACTTGCCAAATAGTCCAGTTTCTTTGAAAGAATCTGTTGGGTCAAACAGTACACCTCATAAAGTGGATGAGGATACTGAAGACAAAAAGGCCAACACATTTAAAAAGGGATCAAACAAAAAGAAAACTTCTAAGAAAAGATCTTGTTTTAAATGTCACAACAAAGGGCACGTGGCGAGTTGTTGTCCTTTGAAGAAAGGTAAACAAAAGGTTGATGAGGCTAATGATGGGAATCAGGTTGGGTCAAGCAATAGTGTAAAACCAAGTTGTCAGACAAAGAAACCTGAATCTCAATCAAATCCCTCAACTTCGAAAAGATTTGATAGACCAAGAAGTATTTCTCCAAAATTTAGTCAATATAGTGGTAAATCAAATCGTTTTCAAAGTCAAAATAAAAATTTTGGATATCAAAATCGATACCAAACTGCTGGTAATCGAAATTTTCAACAAAGAAATGGACATAGGGGTTTTTGTAACTCGAATGTTCAACAACATCCAAATTTTTTTCAAAACTCATGGTATAATAATGGGAGAAGCAGGTATCCAGATAATCCACTGAAGTGTGATGGATATTGGATGGATGTACCTGTAACGGATGAATTTGGAAAACCCAAGACTATCAGGGCTTGGGTTCTTAAGACTAACTGAGTTGTTGAGTGTGTGCAGGAGCTGCTAAGGAGGATTATCAACTTATGTTGATAATGGCTGCTCTAGGCACATGAAGGGGGATGTGAGATTGTTGATATATTTATATTGATTGATTTAAATTGAAGTTCAAAGTGCTGAGTTGACACACTAGATAACCTGGCAGATCTTTATACTAAAGCTTTTGACAGGGCTCGCTTTGAACACTTAGTTGAACTCAACGGGATGAGGAATCCTGAATAACTGGTTTTTCATAAGAATTTTTGTAAATAGTTTACTGCTTTTCTTAAAAATCAAAAATAAAAAAAAATCGAAAAATCAAAAACATAAAAAAAATAGAAAATCAAAAATGAGTTATCACTGTGTGAAAAAGGAGAAATGATAGTACATCAGCAAGTTAGACTGTCACACTGAAACTGAATTAAATTGCATAAGTGTCATAGCAGCTTCATCATACGATGTACCAGTAGGCAAAAAGCATGAAATAATCAACTTACCAATGTGATATAAATCTAAATGAACTGAATATGAGTGGGGAACACATCAGTGGTGTATGGTTTAATGACCTTAAATCTTGCGTTGATAGATTGCCAAAATCTGAAGTTTTGGGTTTTTATACTGATATTTCATCTAGGGATATCTTGACTGTCTTTCTGTTCAGAACTAAAATTGTACATGACCCCAGGAAAGAAAGTCACTTGGAATTAGCTCATTTCTATTTGAATGTCTGTATGTGTCCCGATACACACAATTTTGATCTGATTCTGAAATCTTCTCTGAAAAAAGTCGTGTACCTCCTCTGCTGCATCCAGATATATGCTGACCTGGAGGTGCTAGGCAGCGACAGCTTTTGCTGCATCCAGATACATGCTGACCTAGCTGTACGTTGTCGCGCTATAGATCTAATACACCCGAAAGAGGCCCTCTAGTGCCCAAATGAAACCCAATAAACCTATATCAAACTGAGAAAAACTCATTTGATCTGTATATTATACCATCTCTCCTAAAGATCTATTCTGTTCTCTTCTCAACCTATTCCCAGTTAAGATTTCAGAAATCTGGATTGGACTTGTGAAATATGTGGTAGGGA
>JARYGA010002675.1:0-31565 GCA_030545235.1 Helianthus tuberosus
ATTTCCCCTTATTTTATAACCAACCCCTGAGACCAAAGAAAAACATAACATTACATAAAGAAAATAAGAAAAGAAAAAGGACCACAATGGGATTCGAACCCGGCATAGCGGATCACGAAACAATTGCGCATCCATTGAGCCACAAGATGAATTTGTTTATGCTTTTCTACACTTTATATATATACACCAGTTTTGGGCCTCTAGATATTTTGGGCCCTGTGCAGTGGCACCTCCCGCACAGGCCCAAAGCCGGCCCTGTAAGATATATATTCAGATAGGAGGGACCCATCTTGCAATTTGATTACAAGCAACGACATGTATTTATTAAAAGAGAAAAAAAATACAAATTCATTCATATTACCCGCAACCAATAGTTCCTTCAATCATAAGAATCAAATGCAGAAGAGGTCTTGCTGCCTAGAAAGGGAAAATGTGTCGTTTCACTGAATTTTGACTTTTGAAGTTTGACCATTCATATTGGGCTCTTCAAAGATAACGAAATTGTTATCATTTGTGGACTAACCATCCTCATTCCCAGTCCAGTTCAATCCAACTCAAGTCATTTTTTATTAAATAAATAGTATTTTTATTCCAACAAATAAAATTAATTTTTATTTCAGAGGAAATAAATTATTGGTATAAATATAATAATAAGAAAAAAGAAATAAATTAACATTTATCAAATGCTCGATAGATAAAGTATATTAAAAATATTTTTTAATAAAACTTAGTTCATTTTGAAAATTGGTTAATTATAGTTGTATTTTATTAATAACTAGTAGTATATTATAACATTCTAAAGTTATGTGGTTTGTTTTGTAAAACATTAGATAGATCAAAATGCTAGTTCAAAAAGGGTTACTGGGCACACCTTTTAACATTTTAAAGTTTGGACTTAACAATTCAATTTAGCTAGATCCTTTAGTTAACTCGTTAATAAAATCATTCCAAAAAAAATGAATAATTAGATCTGACACATGCAAATCAGTTGGTTATGTTGTACAAACAATGATTAACTATGGAAAATTAAACTAGATTAATGTTATTTACAAACAAAAATGATAGGCCCAATAAAACTCCTCTTTTCCTTTTTTTCTTTGTGGGTAGATTTGCCCAGCAAAAAAGAAACCAAAACTGGGCCTCAAGTCAACAAAAAAAAAAAAAGAATCAACCAAACTACCAATATGAAACATTTTCTTAAATCATATTTACAACGGCTGTTAATGATTCAAAGTGCTTCCTAATTTGCATAATCAGAAATAAGCATGTAGAATACGTTACCATGTCGCCACGTCGAGAAGAAATAAGCACGTCTCGAAACCTAATAATTAGAAATGTATAAATATTTTCAATACTTCAAATACTTTTCAAATTAAAAAGCCTAAACAAACGATAACACCATGAAAGAAACTCTTCCCATTGTTGATAGAATGGCCAAGAAAATACACGTCAATAATGCACAACCACTACAACATAAAAACATTTGTGCAAATGCTGGTCATAATAACGAATTATGATTCAAATCAATAAATGGTATAATACAAATGCATTGCAATCTTGGAACTCGATCTCCATTAAGTTAATTCCTGATCACACTCTAGAGTTCACCATACAGTCTAGATTACCTGTCACAGAGAAAGAAATGTGACTAAGCCTAACGCCTAGAGTACGTGAACGAATACAACAATAGACAGAAACATACAAGTTAAAACGAATATATCTATATGCCATATACAAGGTTTTAATGTAAAAGAGTGTACATTACAATTATTCAGATAAAATCCCAAGTTGCCTATTTATATTAGGGCAATTTTTTTATTTTTGATGAACAAAATAATATTTTTAAAATAAGAATTATATACATCTCATCCAAGCTTATCAAAACTCTTTTAAGTAAAATCTTAGAAATATTAGGGCATTTTTTTTATTTTTGATGAACAAAATAATATTTGTAAAATAAGAATTACTAGAATTGAGGACTCGTGCGTTGCGACGGGTCGTAATCGTATACGTATTTAGGTAAATCACAGGGACCATCCGAATATAACAGTTTAAAATGTATGTTTCCATTTATTAGAATACATATAAAATTTATACTTTAAGATGTAATTTACGTTTTCATCTATCGTAATCTTAGTAAACGGATATATATATATATATATATATATATATATATATATATATATATATATATATATATATATATATAGGGGGCGGTTCCCCTAAGAAGCCTATTTTGCCTAAGTTGCCTAAGAAGCAATCTACACCATTTTTTTAAACAACCAATGGACCAGATTAGATCCCTAATATTAAACTAGATAAGTAAACAAAATATAAAGCGCGGGGGTATTTTCGTCATAAACAAAAAAATAGTACTGGACAAAAAGCAAAGCAGTTCCATTTTTCTACGAACACAGTTCTTCTTCACTCTCTCTCAAAAACTTCCCAATCGCTAACAAACGTCCGTAAAATCGACAATCAGACAGACGAAAATCGAACAAACAACAACAAAAACAGCATCAACGATGGATTCAGAGAGTACGTTCCATTTTTTTTTTTTTTGCATTTTGGTGTATTCGTTTCAATTTTGTACGGTTTTTCTAAGTTTCTTCGAAATCAAATCGATTACACAGGTTCAAAGAGATCTACAAGAAGCAAGAAGAATAAAGAAACAAAACCTGATGATGATTTCGAAGGTTTGTTAAGGATCTGTAAACGAACAGATTTCTAGGGTTTTAATATGTCTAAACAGATTCATGTTCTGCATTTTATAAAACAGATCGATCGTTGTGTTTTAATGAAATAGTGCTGGTTTATTTTTTGTGCTGGTTTATTTTCTGTGCTGGTTTACTATCTGTGCTAGTTTATTGTTTTAGAAATATGTAGCACAAAGTTGTGGTTGGTTTTATGGTTTTGAAATCGGTGCTGGTTTAACTTCCGTGCTAGTTTAGTGTTTTTTAAGAAACTAGCACAAAGTTCAAGTTGGTTTTTTGGGTTCGAAATCTGTGCTGGTTTACTATCTGTGCTAGTTTATTGTTTTAGAAATATGTAGCACAAAGTTGTGGTTGGTTTTATGGTTTTGAAATCGGTGCTGGTTTAACTTCCGTGCTAGTTTAGTGTTTTTTAAGAAACTAGCACAAAGTTCAAGTTGGTTTTTTGGGTTCGAAATCTGTGCTGGTTTACTATCTGTGCTAGTTTATTGTTTTAGAAGAAACTAGCACAAAGGGTTTAGTGTTTTCTAGAAAACTAGCACAAATTCTAGTTGGTTTACCGTCTGTGCTACTTTAGTGTTTTAGAAAGAAACTAGCACAAGTGGTTTTTTGGGTTCCAAATCTGTGCTGGTTTACCGACTGTGCTACTTTTAAATTCAGGAGATAAGTAATATAAGTTTCAGTTGCTTTTTTGTGTGTGAAAACAGAGTTGTACAATCCCAAACCACTACAAATTGTACAACCAGGAGAACCAATCCCTACTTTTGATAATGAACCTTTGCATCCCATTCCACTCAAAGTTGTAAGACCAACAAAAAAGGAATATTATATGAGTCCGAAATTTTGGAATGAAGTAGCAATCTGGGGGCCAAGCTATACCAATCATCCTACTTCTGGTGGTGAACCTTCAGATCCCATAAAAGAAGAGATTGATGAGAAACCTGAAATCTCAGTTGTACAACCCAAAAAAGAAGAAGATGATGAAAAACAAAAGATCCCCATCCTACAACCTAAACATGAAGAAGATTAGGAAAAACCTATAATCTCAGTCAAGAATTTTGGAAGGAAGTAGCAATCTAGCCAGCTCCTGCTATGATCATCATGTTTATGTTGTTTGTTTTAGTTTTCTAATGTTATCAATGCTGTTATGTATTATGATCATGTTTTTCTGAACCTTATGTAACAATGATGTTTTGAATTATAAAAATCATGGTTTATTATGTATTAAATGATCAAAATGGTATTGGTTATTGTTTTTTTAATATATAGTACACTTTATAACTTGTGCTGGTTACTATGTTTCTTCTGAAATTACTTGCAGGCTCATCAGACAGTGACTTCGAACAACCGGAAAAGAAACAAAAAACAGCACTAAAAGCTGTTGCCACAAACATTGAACCTATACGATCAACACTTTTCAAGGAATTTGATAAGAAAAAAAGAATTAGAATCAGGAACAGCCCAAAAAACCTTGCTGAATTCATGCAAGTGTTATCTGACAAACAGAAAGCAGAAGTAGATAACATGGGATTTGAAAGCATGAAGAACTTTGATATAACAAAAATACCAACTGATCTGGGATACTGGCTCACTAACAATTATGAACCTACAATCAACACACTGAATCTAGGTACACATAATGTAGTGATAACACCTAACCTAGTACAAGAAGTTCTTGGCATACCAATGGGTAAAGTGAAGGTTATGGAGTTGAGTAAACCATCAATGAGTGATCCAGTTGTTGCAGAGTTTAGAAATCAATTTGAAATTGATGATGAACTGCCAAAAATGCATCATATTATTCATGTTGTGAAAAAACAGGAGAGTGGAAGGCTATTTCAACTGAACTTTCTTGTAATGTTCAACTCAATAATGGCAGAGCTCACACACGGTGGCAACGTCAACATGAAATTCCTTCCAACATTGCAACCTGATGTAGATATTAAGGATGTTGACTGGTGCAGCTACGTGATCGACTGCTTGAACAGAAAGACAACAAGCTGGTTCCAATCTAAAGCAGCACATTACATCGGACCGATAACATTTCTATTGGTATGTTGTAGTTATCTAAAAATGATCTATATTTATTGTTTTTTTATCAAACATAATAACAAAAACTAACTTGTAAATCAATCAGTTGGTTTATGCTCATGATACATACCAAAGAACAAATCCAACACAGAAGATGATACCAGCTGTAATGTATCATAAAAATGATACAATTAAAAAGCTTGGTCCAGTGGTGGAAAGCAATAAAAGAAAGAGAAGTAAAAAAGATGGGAAACCAGCACAGAAACTCACCTTGACAACACAAACACCTACTCAAAAGGTGGTGAAGAGTAAGAAGAAAACAAGTTTGAAAGCAGCAACAACTGGTGAACACAGAAGAAAATGAAAAACGAAAGAATTTGAAGGTAAAACTGAAGATGAAGAAAAAAGCACCAGCTGAACAACCTCTATCCACATATCAAAAAATCTCAAAGGAAACTGATGAAGCTAGAAATCATTACTTTAGTGACTTCCCAGAATCTCTAGACATTACACAAAGTTTGGACATTCCACAATCCCAGGAAAAACTCTCACAAATTCCACCTACAAATCCAACAAGTGGAGTGGTAATTTCTATTTTATTGTGTTTATCTGTAGTATTACTGAAAAAAGTGCTGGTTTAGATGGTTATTGAAAAAATGTGCTACTTTTATGACATTTGTTGAAAAATGTGCTACTTTTATGACATTTAGTGTTTGGAATGTTAAATTGTGCTAGTTTATACCTAGTATATGTTAGTTTAATGTTAGAATTTGGAATGTGAAATTGTGCTGATTTATATGCTAAAGTGTGCTGGTTTAAATGGATTGTAAAACTGTGCTAGTTTGAAATGTGCTACTTTTACAATTTGTGCTACTTTATAAAAAGAATGTGCTACTTTTACAATTTGTGCTACTTTATAAAAAGAATGTGCTGGTTATCTTTTCAGGAATGGATTTGTCTGATAAAATCCAAAACAAAAGAGCTGGACATGCATGTCAAAGAAACACACGAAATGATTGCAGAATGTTTAACAAAGTACAGAGGTGAGGAGGTTGTGGATGCTGTGGATGAGTGGAGAAAAAGATTGGTAGTATATGGTGAAAAGTACAATTTCGAGAAGCAAGAATCAGAAGCAGGGAATGAAGAAAAGAAAAAAGGAGGAAGTGGAGAGAAGACAGAATGGGGGAATGAAAAGGAAGAAGGGAATGAAGTTAAACTTACCCAATCACAAAAAAAATGGTGGTCTCACAATTTGATTCACCTTCTTTCAGAATCACCAGTTCAATGTGGCCAGAGATTATAAAAGAAATAGAAAAGGCAGAACAAGCAGCAAGCAGCAAAAAAGATGGTGCTGATCATGGAGTTGGTGGTGAAGAAGAAAAGGATGCAGGTGGAGAAAAGGCTAAAGATGGTAAACCTGATGGGGAAACAACAAAGAAAGGAGGTGAAGATGCTAATGAACAAGAGATTATAAAAGAAATAGAAAAGGCAGAACAAGCAGCAAGCAGCAAAAAAGATGGTGCTGATCATGGAGTTGGTGGTGAAGAAGAAAAGGATGCAGGTGGAGAAAAGGCTAAAGATGGTAAACCTGATGGGGAAACAACAAAGAAAGGAGGTGAAGATGCTGGTCAACCAGCACAGCAAGGAGAAAGTGACACTGCTGGTCAACCAGCAAAGAAAGAAGGAAATGAGGCTGCTGGTCAACCAGCACAGCAAGGAGAGGTTTTTAAAACACCAGAAAAGGAAACCAAAAAAGACAGTGAAAATCAAGAATTCATAGGTGAAGACCTAAACGCCGGAGACCAGAAGAAAAAAAGACAAAGCAAACGTACAACTCAACCTGCCGAACCTTTATGTTCACCATATATGCAGCGAGTTGTACAAATAAAAACAAAAACTGAAAAAATTGAACAAAGGATAGCCGAATGGATATTCTCGACAGTTGACGACCCCTGGTAAGTATAAAAACCAACAAAATCTTAATTGGATAAAAATAATATTTCATATATTTAAACTAATGTGAATTACAACAATGCAGGGTGTTTATATTTGAGACAGCATTTAGCACAAACCTTTCAAGGGTATTTCTGGAGTCGCTTCACCCGAACTTATACATACATGTCCAAGTCCTAACAGCTTGGTCATTGGTACTAAACAGTGAAGAGGTCTACAAAAGCAAAGGTTCACCGGCAAGAGTTTTCTGCCCATGCAACATGCTGGTATGTTTTCTAATATGTGCTGGTTTTAATAACAGATTAGAAAAAGCACATTTAACAAAATGTGCTGGATTATTACACATTGTGCTGGTTTTGAAATATTAATGTTTTATTAATAGCTGGTTAGTCTAATATATGAAATGCTATTATTGTGCTGGTTCATAACACATTGTGCTGGTGCTGGTTTATAACACATTGTGCTGGTTTCTGTGCAGGGAGAAAACAATTTCAAACCAAAACTGAACAAAAAGACCTGCACACAAAATTTCAGAGAAAACATTGCCGCGACATTGATGACTACCGGGTTTGAAAGTATTAGGAAAGTGGACATGTTGTTCATTCCAATACTACAAAACAAGCACTACTACATTGTATGTTTTGATTTCAAGGGAGAAGACATCAAGATTATAGACAACATGAAAGGGAAAGCAAAAGCACAAAAAATGACACGTGCTAAAAGAGTGGTAATATATTGATGCCCATTAATTCTGTGCTGTTTATTTTAATTATATTTGTGATGCTTAGGGATTTTGATTTTGAAAATTTTCAAATTACAGAAAGAAATTGTATGTGATTACCTTGAAGTTGAATACCCAACAATGCACCCAAAGATGTCGCCCTTGGAACCAGAAATAATGAAAATGTCATGGCAAACGGAAAAGAACTTTGTAGATTGTGGTGTCTTTGCAATGAGACACATGGAGACATACACAGGGAAGCATGTGAGCAAAAAGGAATGGGATAGTGGGCTGTCGAAAGAGTCACCGGAACAAGACAAAGAGTTGGTTGAACTGAGATACAAGTATTTAAGCAAAATACTTTTATCCGACATCAACTTAGCGAAAGGTCAAATGATGGAAATGTTAGAGAAGTATGAGAAGATGGAGCCTGAAAAGAAAGAGGAATGCAAGAAAAATGCGGAAACGAAAATCAATGACAGATTGAACAACAAATATTGATTGTGTTGGTTGAACAATATAACATTAGTTGGTAGTTGTCTGTAATATTTTGTGCTGGTTTAACAATTAATATGGTGCTGGTTTAACAATTACATTGTACTGCTTTAACAGTTATATTAGGAAAGTTAATTTTATGCTGGTTTTACAATTAATATTGTGCTGGTTTCACTATGACAATATGTGATGGTTTCATAGAAGAAGTTTAAAATTGTGCTGGTTTTATAATTGTGCTGGTTTTAAAGAACAAAGTTTAAAATTATTAGTTTGGTAGTTGTCTGTAATATTTTGTGCTGGTTTAACAATTAATATGGTGCTGGTTTAACAATTACATTGTACTGCTTTAACAGTTATATTAGGAAAGTTAATTTTATGCTGGTTTTACAATTAATATTGTGCTGGTTTCACTATGACAATATGTGATGGTTTCATAGAAGAAGTTTAAAATTGTGCTGGTTTTATAATTGTGCTGGTTTTAAAGAACAAAGTTTAAAATTGTGCTGGTTTTAAACAGTATATTGAAAGTTGAAAAATCAAATTCTTGACAATTGCATTTAAAAATCAACAAAAACTAATAATGTGCTGGTTGAATGTTGTAAACATAATAAGAATACAAGAAATCCAAACTGAAATGAAAAAAATAACAAATCCAAATATCTTGATTTCCAAAGACACACGACTAACTGCTCTTCTGGGAATCAGCAACAGTAGTCTTCTTCTTACAAGTCCGACTATTATGTCCATGACCTCCACATATCAAACAACCTCTAGTTTTAGGTTTCTTTGATATTCTTGAAGATGATACCTCACGAAAAGACTTTAAGCGTTTGTTTGAACCACACCCCTTGTTTCTAATACCACTAGGTGGAAGAATGGTAGCAGAAGACGATGAACATGGCTGATCAGCACGAAGAATATTAGCTAATCTTGCATTCTTGTCAAGTGATTCTGAAGGAAGGTCAGCAGAATCAACCTTCAACTTCGTCTCGATCACTTGGTCTCTATACAACGATAACAGGTCCATATTTGTAACAAGACGGTTAACAATATGTTCAGTTGCAGTCATTATCTCACGCACAATGCTGGAAGCACGTTCAACTTGATTACCAGCAGCATTTTGATCAAAACTCGAAACTTTTGTCTTTTTTGGAACAACATCTCTTGTCCAACGCCCCATAACATATTTTTTAGGGAACTCCTTTATACCACAAAGACGAAGAACACAAAAGGCATGCCTACATAGCAAACCATACTGCTCATATCGGTTGCAGCTGCATTTAATTACCATATCCTTAGGAGTAAAAAGAACCTACACAAATAACAAATGCTTTATATTGTGCTAGTTTATAACAAAGTGTGCTGGTTTATATATGTAAAACTCTAATTGTAAATATAAATCACTGTGCTACTTAAAATGCATTGTAAAAAGCAGAACATGTTTGTGCTACTAAAGGTATAAATAAATACCTCATGAAGGCCGGGAAGATTGACCTGTAGAATATAAAACTTAATTGAATCACCAACTTCTTCTTCACGCCTACACATACAATTCTTGCAAGCAAGTCGAATTTCTTCTTGAACATCAAAAAATATCCCCCGAGTATAAATCTTTACAGCTTCCAGTTCCAATTCATAATTGGTTTTCATGGCAGGTTCTGTGTATCTGGTATCATGATCACGTTTGCTGCGCTTAAACCTCTGAGATTCCATTGCAGTATCAAAATGGCTCAAAAACTCAACTAATGACAATTTTGTGTTGGTTAATTGACCAAAAAAATGATTTTCACTCTCAGACCTAGATGTTGTACGCATAAGACCGGACATATGTTCATGACGATAGTATGCAGGAATCCAATCTGATCTGAGGTTGTACATATCAGACAGCCAGCTGTTACTAGTAAGGTTGTACTTAATCATTAAATCACACCATTGTGTCTCAAACTGTGCTGGTTCAAGAGCATCAGTCCATACAACAGCACATATATCATCTTTAAAAACCTCATCTTGTGATAGCTCAGTACCAACCTATAAACAAAAAAAATAATTAGTATATTAAAACAGCAAACAAATCCTAAAATGTGCTGGTTTATATGTTAAAGTGTGCTAGTTGATGTATAAACTTAAACTATGATGCTTAAACTGTGATAGTTTAAAGAAAGTGTGCTGGTTTAAAAGTGTGCTGAGTTATATGCCAAAGTGTGCTGGTTTAAAAGTGTGCTGATTTATATGCTAAAGTGTGCTGGTTTAAATGGATTGTTTAAAGTGTGCTGGTTTATATGCTAAAAGTGTGCTGGTATAATTTATGCTGGTTTAAAAAATTATAACATTGTAAAACTGTGCTGGTTTAAGAAAGTTACCTTTTCAGAAACTTTGATCATTATATGCCACATACACAAACGATGTCTGGTATCTGGGAAAACATCTCGGATGGCAATTTTCATTGCAGCGTCCTGATCAGTCACAACCACCTTAGGTGCAACACCAAAAGCCTTCAAAAAACTTTGAAGAAGCCATTTATATGATTCAGCAGTTTCAGATGCTAACAAAGAACCAGCAAACGTGACATTGTGATGATGATTATCGATTCCAGTGAACGGAACAAATACCAAGTCATACCTAAAAATTGAATTGATTATATTACAACTGCTTGCTGAATTGTGCTAGTTTAATAAAAATATGAATAAATGATCTACAAAAAATGAATAAAAATACCTGTTCGTACGGAACGTAGCATCAAAAGACATAACGTCCCCAACGACCTCATAATTCAGTTTCATTTCTTCATCAGCCCAAAATAATCCAGCAAGAGAACCTTTTTCATCACAATAAAATTCACAAGAAAAATTCGGCAAATACTGCTTCTTCTTCATAAGACGTTGGACAGCCATGTCCACATCAAACTCTCCAATGAACAAATTAATATCTCTTTTAAAATTTTTACAATCAGTAGATGTCACTCCAACCTTATCAAATCCACCACGAATCTTTCTCATAAGGTTGAATGCCCTAACTGGACCAATATTCATCTCAGAAAAATCAGAAAGCAGTTGCTCTTCAGTGAATGTCAACTTTCTAGACGAAGCTAAAAGATGATAATCCTCTTCATCAACAAAAGAATGATTATGCTCCTCAAATACATGAGAAATTCTATAAGTATTTTGTGGAGTTAAAGACATACGGATGTGTGCCTTACATCCGGTACGTTTAGAAGGTCTCCTCATTCGGTCATTTAACTTTTTATCAGCACCAACACTATCATTTACCGTGTCAACAGCACAGGATGTCGCTGAACCCTCTTTCGCACAAACAAAGTACTTTCTAATCACAACACAATTTTTTGAAGATTGAGTATGCTTTCGACCCTCAAACCCAGATAACTTAGCATACTTCTTATAGAAATTAAAGGCAGAATCAATTGACTGGAAATGCATACCAACTACAGGTTTGGAAGAATCTGGAACAATAGGAGTATAATACTGATTACCAGTAGTTGGACAGATACGAACTCCTGAACAAATCAAAAAACCAGAACAAATAAAAGATATCAGCACAAACTTTACAATAAACTAGCACAAAAAACAAGCACAACTTTACCAGGCAAACTAGCACAAAATAAAGATATCAGCACAACTTTACAAAACTACACTTTAAAATATGATGTAATATAAAAAAACCAGCACAACTTCAAAAAACCAGCACAACTTCAGAACTACACTTTTAAATAAAAACCAGCACAACTTTACCAGGCAAACTAGCACAAAATAAAGATATCAGCACAACTTTACAAAACTACACTTTAAAATATGATGTAATATAAAAAAACCAGCACAACTTCAAAAAACCAGCACAACTTCAGAACTACACTTTTAAATAAAAACCAGCACAACTTAGATCAAAACTAAAAACCTAAAAAGTAGATGAAATTAAAACTAGAAGGTATTTTACCATCGACAGTAGTAGACATCATTAAAATAGAGGAGGATAAATCAGCAAATCAATGAATAAACAGAGGAGCTAGGGTTCCAGCAAATCGATGAAAACGATGAACGATTCAGCAGGATTGATCTCAATCTCGCAGGTACCGGCAAATCGATGAAACGATGAACGATTCAGCAGGATTGAGATTGAGATTTGCGATTGAATTAGATGTGGTCAGATGATGAAGCTCAATGAATGAATGAATGAAAAATATGAAAGAAGGAATGAAAATCGTGTGATTAAAACTAAGTACAGATCTGTTTGAAATTTGCATTTTCCAATATTACCCTTTCACCTAAATTAATGAGATTGCCACATGTAAGCTCAAGATTGCTTCTTAGGAAACTTAGGGAAGATTAAATTCTTAGTTGAACCTCTACCTATATATATATATATATATATATATATATAGGGAGGGGCTCATGCGAGAACCACCCTTATTGTGAGAACCTTGAGAACCAATGTGAACACAACCTAAAAAAACCTAACCCCCACCCCCCCCCCCAAAAAAAACCTAACCCCCCCCCCCCAAGCTAAAAAAAACCTAAAAAAAAACCTAACCCCACCCTCCCCCACCCCCCAAAAACCTAACCCCCCCCCCCCCCCCAAGCTAAAATCCTAAAAACTAAACCCCCAAAAAAACCTAAAAAAATCTAAAAAAAATCTAAAAATTTTTTTTTTGATTTTTTTAATATTTTTTAGGTTAAAATCGCTACTTTTCGAAACCAAAAAAAAAATTTTAAAAAAAAAATTTAAAAAAAAAAAATTTTTTTTTTGGCTTCGAAAAGTAGCGATTTTAACCTAAAAAATATTAAAAAAATCAAAAAAAAAATTTTTGTGTGATTTTTAGCTATTTTTAGGCATTTTTGGTGCGTTCACATTGGGTCTCACAATAAGAGGTGTTTCTCGCATGATCTTCTCCCTATATATATATATATATATCCCTTGATTGTTTTATACTTATTTCTTGTTATCAAAGAAAAATACTAATTTATTAAATACAATCTCGACAAAACTCTAAATTATATAAATAAAATTGATGATAGGTGTCTTCAGCTTGTATTTGTTTCTACCTACTTTTCTGAGACTTATGTTATTCAGTTTAGACATTATATCCCTTCAATTACAATATACGGTAACTTTTTCTATTGACATCATATCCCTTATCAATAAAGTATTTAACAATTCATTTGTGAGTTTGTATTTAGATGTTATTTTAATTTATTAGGCCAGCAAGGATTATATTCAAAAGAATTTAACCAGTACAATTCAGACTCTTTTAACTTTCCTCATCTCTACACTTCTCTCTTTACTTTTGTCACCACTACTTCCGGCCAACCTTGCCGCTGCAGCACTCCGCCACCACCGACCCCCTGCAGTGGCGGAGCTTGACCAAAAGTTTCGAGTGGCGTAAAGTGATGGGACCCAATTTTTTTTCCTATCGTTATGTTTCGGGTCGGGTCGGCTATCGATTCGGGTCAGGTCAAATAATAATAGTTCCATATAAAACTAAAAAAAATCATTCATTCAAAGGACTCATTCTTACACATAAAAACTTGCGATTAGTTTATTGTGTGGTGGGAAATCTAGGGTTAAACAAATAAGAGTTAAAATATATTTACAAAACTATCCTCACTTATATACAAAGTGGTAACAAATTTTACTTTAATTTATATATTGTATAAATATTTAGGATATACAAAGTGGTAACAAACTTTACTTTAATTTATATATTGTATAAATATTTAGGAAAAATAATTGGGGGAGGCGATCCTATATAATTTTTAAAATTTCCGGACGAAAAATCGGAACCTATACACTTCTAACCGAAACATTGGGGTGGGCGGGTGCACCCCCGGGCACCAATTAAACTTCGCCCCTGACCCCCTGCCCACCCAACGATCTCGTTTTCTTTTCTGGGCACCACAACCTCCAAGTTAAATGATTCAAAGTGAGAAAGAACTAATCCACCCTTTATTCAAGTAAGATTTTACTGATTCAACTTCAACTTCATCTTCATCCATAAGTCAATCGTTCGGAATTTTCACTTCTAATGCACACCTTCTTTTGTTCCGGCGACCTGAGTTCATCTTCGCCGTCGGTAGTTACCACAGTTACAGCCTCCTAACCACCACTTACCGTCGCTGCCGGAGCATGCAGTGACCATTCATAACTTGAAAGGTTGGGGTTGACAGGGAGTGATCACAGGGAAGAAGGGAGCTTTGAAACATTGTGCTAAGCTCTGAACAATTAAAGAGAGAGATGAGTGATAAATGAGAGGAAGAGAGAGAAGCACCTATGCTTCACTCACTTGTACAGCCTGCTACAAATAATTGTACAAAATTGAACAGTGAAAGTAAGACACAGTTTTTTTGATAATTAATAGAGGGATAATATACATCTCATCCAGGCTTATCAAAACTCTTTTAAGTAAAATCTTAGAAATTGATAACTGTAATTTACTTAATTAAAATCAAATATGGTATGTTTACTACAGATTAGAGACGTACATAAAAACCGGTTTGGATTTTCAATGCAATTTCTAACCTGACCCAACACCACACCTGAAACCGGTTTGACCCACTCCGATTCCAACCCGACCCAAACTGCCAATTTGTGTATCAGTTCCTACTTTCGTTACTAAAACCGGTTTGGACTCGAACCAGTTCGATAAAACGGTATAATATCTGGAAAATTGGGGATTTAAAAAAGTAAAAACGGTTTCAATGGGACCCAGACTCATTTGTATAGGAACAAATATTTTCTTCATATGCGGTTTACGACCGACCGATCCGGTTTTTACTCAAACCGGTTTTAACCAAACCTGGCCAAACCGGGCCGGTTTTGCAAAAAAAAAAAAAAAAAGAAAGAAACAGATAAACACTATGAAATAGTTTAAGTTGGGCTTAATAACCTTCCTTAAATGTAAACCAGTTGGGCTTCCAACATTAAAACAGTACTGGGCCACGCCCAAACTAGAAAGAAACCAGGAGCTCAAACTTTTGAAAATTAATAATTAGAGGTTTGACGATGTTAATTGTTAACCCGAGGGTGTGAGCACTGAGCAGTGGTGGTTTGATGATGGGTCGCCGGAATAATTACAATTTTGGAAACCACAGCAGGCTTCTTAAACACCGTCTTTTCCCTAATTCCCTGTTCCAGGCGAGTTTGGTATGGATGAGAAAAAGACTGCTGGACTGGAGGAGAGATTCAGTTGATTGATCCTTCTAATCTCTTGCAATTGTTCTTCACATCAGGTGCGTTCGAACCCCCATAATCACTGTCCCAAAAAGTCATTAACTATACCTCCGTTTTAGTTACTGTTTTGATTTTAATCTTTGCCCCATTTGTGGGTTTGTTTTTAATCGTAAATTTCTCCTATTTGTGACTAGGGTTTTCTTGTTCGCGGTTGATTTATGAACTAGAGGGTGTTTTGTGTTGAGTCCGTAGGATGTGAAATTGGGGACGTATGTTGCGCTTTTTCTGTTTGTTAGTTTTGTTTTTGCTTGTTTTGGAAGAGATTTTAGCTATTGAGTTTACATGCATGCACACCAGGTGTTTGTTTTAATACCTCAATGAAAGATGCCTCTTTTTGTTTCATTTTTTTAAACGACTTTGTTTTCAGTGTTTAACTATGTGGCGTTTTGGAGCAGATCTCATGTTGTTAATTTGTTTAGCACATCAGATGATGGCTTTGGGTATTTTGTTCTATTCATAACTAAATCATAGATTGAACAGACCAAAGTAACACCCTTCCTTGGTTTTACAATGTTTTGTTATTTGCTTTTAGAATAGGTTGGTTTGAGATGAAATTCAGATATTTTTTTAAATCCTATATTAATACTTTTAGTCTTATAAAGCTTTTTTGTTTATTTTTTTCAGCTCGCAGATTGGGAGGAGTGACAATTGAGAAAATATTAAAGACTCGAATCAAGTCAAGCCACAGGTAGAGGTTGACTTGAAATTGGCAACCAAAGAGCATGAAGACTCAATTTCAGAAGAGGCTCAGGTTATAGAGGTTGGTTCTTCTTTTTCATGTATTGAAACTTAAATACATTTGATTATAGCAGTTAAATGTGTCCTCAGCAGATTATAGAGGTTGACCCGCAAACGTTTATAATTCATTGTTTTTTAACTAAATTGCTGCATTAGTTATGGTTACAAAAAAATATTATCACATTAGCAATCTGAATTTAATAATGGGTTAATTTAGGATGAAGCATGCATTTAAATAGACATTTGGCTACTCTCAGCCCTTTCATCTTTTAAGTACATTTAGCTTAAATTCAGAGGTAAAAGAGACTGATGGCACCTTATTATCTATTGTTTTTAATGAACTATACACCTCTTTTTGGACGTGTTTAGACATGCTTATGTTAGAAGTTGTAAAATTTAGAGACTTAAGGTAGTGTTTGGTATGCAGGAATGAGAGATGGAATGGAATGAACTATTGCGAAGGAATGAAAAAAAATGTGTTTGGTTGGTCAACGTAATGGAATCACCCATTACATAAGTCATTCCATTCCCTCAAATTCATTCCATCAACTCCCCCAGTTTTTTTTCCATTCCATTCCCTCTCTCAGCCTACGCCACAAACACCACCCATCACCTCCACCTTGGTTTAAAAAAGCGGGAAGCGCACAAAAGCGATGAGGTCTAAAAAAGCTTTTTTTAAAGCGAAGCGCAAAAGCGGTGAGCTTTTCGTACGCGAAGCGCAAAGTGATTATAAAATTTATTTTATATATCCCATAAGTGTTTAGCCTCCAATACCTATGATTTAGCTATAATTAAGCTTTATATATGTTTTAAAATGAAAAAAACATAAATGTACAGCATAAAAAGCCTGCTGTACAACACTTAGAAGCATAGAAACACCCCATGTACAAAAAGCGTGCGCCTCAGCCTGCGCCTTAGGTCGATTTTCCCCTAAAAAGCGCGCCTCAGCTGCGCTTCTTGTACATCGTGCGCCTTATGTCACACAAGGCGATGGGTTCTGCGCCTAGATGCGCTTCGCGCTTAAGGCGCGCTTTTTAAAACCAAGACCTCCACCATCTACCACCACCACCTGCCGTTGTCACCACCCGCCACCAACCTCCGCCGACCACCACCACCGTCCTCAGCCGCCATCGCCGCCACCGCCATCGACTCCCACCGCTGCCACCTGCCATCACAAACCACCGCCACCCTGACCACTACCGCCACCCTCCGCCGACCACCAACACCATCCTGCACTGCCACCACCCGCTACCGTCGACCTTGGTTTTAAAATGCGCGCATGATGCGCGCATAATGCGTGATGCGCTTGATGCGATGCTGAAAACGCATCAGGTGTAGCGATGCGCTGAGATTACCTGATGCGAGCTTGATGCGGTGAAATTGCATAATGCGACCTATCGCATGATGCGTTCCGTTGCGCGCAACATGAACTTGGTAGGATTTTTGCGTTGCAACCTTTGCTTCTTTGAATCGTTAGGGAATGAGTTGCAGGTTTATGGATTGTAGGTAAGAATAAAGAAGGAAAAAAAAAGAGAGTGTGAGATCCGATTGTAAAAGTCAAAAGATATAGGTGGGAGCTTGTGTGTTGCAGTAGTAAAAAGTACAAAAAACTATACTTTTTCTGATTTTTGTATTTTTTCCGTTATGATATTGTGTTGCAGGTAAAGCCATGCTACTTTTATTCTGGTTTTTTTCGTTTTTCCACAATCTCGTCTTTTTACTGAATTATTTTTTTCTTTTTCCTTATTTTCTGTGACTTTTATAGACGTTTATTGGTGTTTTTTATATGTATTTTGTGTATAAGTACACTTAATAAATGTTTTCGAAGTATATTATTATATGCAAGTATAAACAATAAAAATTGTTATGCATAATTAGTTTTTAGTATTTTTTTTAATAAGAAACGCATCGCATACGTGATGCGCTCGCATTACGCATTGCGCATCGCGCATCGGATTTTTGGACCAAAACGCATCGGAGCGCATCACGCATTTTAAAACCAAGCCGTCGACCACCACCACCCATCGTCGTTGTTGCCACCACCATCGACCACCATCGCCGCCACCCGCCACCACCGACCACCGCCACCCCGGCCACTACCGCCACCCTCCGCCGGCCACCACCACCATCCTCCACTGCCACCTCCTGCTACCGTCGACCACCACCACCCACCGTCGTCGTCGCCACCACCATCGCCGCCACCACCATCGACCACCATCGCCGCCACCGCCACCCCGACCACTACCGCCGCCCCCCGCCAACCACCATCACCATCCTCCGCGGCCACCACCCGCTACCCTCGACCACCACCACCCACCGTCGTCGCCACCACTATCGCCGCCACCTGCCACCGCAGACCACCGCCAACCCCGACCATCGCCGCCGCCACCGCTGACAACCGTCACCCACCGACCACCGTCACCCACCGCCACTAGCCGCCACCGATCACTGCCACCATCCATCGCCGATTTAATTCATTTTCCTTTTCTTACCTACCAAACAACACAAGGTAATGATTTATTCCTTTCCTGCATGGTAACCAAACAAGACTATGAAATGTAATGATCAATTTCATTCCTTTGTCCATTCCATTACCTCGCCCATTCCATTCCCTCATCTATTCCATTACGCCATACCAAACATACCCTAAATGTTAGGCAAGCTCTGTTTATTTATGAAATTAATAGGTTAAATGACCAAAATAAACATTTAACATTTTATAGGTATTAGCGTTAGAATAAGGGGTTATAACATTTTCATTTTTTAAATTAGGTTACTTTTTACTATTTATTTTATTAATATACAACGCCTTAATACTTTTTGTGTCCTAGGTTACATTTCTAATATCACTATCTTTTACATGGCCACTCACTCTCTGTTGGATTAGGTTAACCTGGGAGCTGTGTGTGTATAGGGACCCAGATGGGGAAAAGCAGTCAATTCATTAGTAAACATCCGATTGAAAACAGGGTACTCTGTTTTGGGCATCCGAGCAGCCGGTTTCGTCGGAATCCACGTCAGCACCGCCTTGAAACGCTGCGTTGACTACGTTTTATGGTCAATTGTAACAACTAACAATTATTACGATCCTACCCACAAAAGGGCGTCAACATTTGTTGGAAAAAATGGGATTTTCATTGTGGAAGGGGACATAAACGACCCCGTTTTGCTGACCAAACTCTTTGAGGTAATACATTTTACTCATGAGATGCATTTAGCTGCTCAATCTGGTGTTAGATACGCAATGCAGAATCCAAAATCATATATTCATAGTAACATTGCTGGTTTTGTTAATGTTCTTGAAGTATGCAAAAATGCAAATCCACAGCCTGTTATTGTTTAGGCATCTTCTAGGTCTGTTTATGGGTTGAATACAGAAGTACCCTTTTCGGAAAAAAGACCGAACAGATCAACCTGCGATCCTATACGCTGCAACTAAGAAAGCGGGTGAAGAAATCGCGCATACGTATAATCACATTTACGGGTTGTCTTTAACGGGTTTAAGGTTCTTTACGGTTTATGGACCCTGGGGTAGACCAGATATGGATTATTTTTTCTTTACTAAAGATATCTTGAAACGAAAACCGATTCCCATTTTAGAGTCGAGTAATCATGGGACCGTTGCGCGTGATTTTACATATATTGATGATATTGTAAAGGGTTGTTTAGGTGCTTTAGACACCACTGAAAAGAGTACAGAAAGTGGTGGAAAGAAGAAAGGAGATGCACAATTTAGAATTTTTAATTTAGGGAATACTTCGCCTGTGCCAGTTTCGGATCTTGTTAGTATTTTGGAGAAGTTGTTGAAAGTGAAAGCGAAACGACGTGTGATGAAGTTGCCTAGAAATGGTGATGTCCCGTTTACTCATGCGAGTATTAGTTTGGCGCAAAGGGAGTTTGGGTATAAACCAACGACGGATCTTCAAACGGGGTTGAAGAAGTTTGTTAGATGGTATGAGAAGTATTATGGTTCGGGAAAGAAGAGTGATCATTGAGGCAAAAAGTGGTAAACTTGTTCTTGAATTCTTATTCGTTTTGATATATTCGCATGATTGATTTGTTAATCCTGCACTTTATGAAAACAAGTTATCTTGTTTTCAACTGTTGGTATATGATGTTGCATCAAGTAAGGAGGAAAGAGGGATCTCACATGATGAACAAGTTTTTGTGGTCCATCGTGGTCTTCATTTGAGAACTTTGCGTTCTTGTTAACTAGCGCGAATGTAATTTATTGTAGTACTATTATTGTTGGATTCGTGACTAATAGAGCAAAATTTATTTGGTTGGACTTTTGTATCATTTCATGGTATTCAAATAAATAAAACACATTAGTTTAAATGTTATGATGTTTCTTGATTGAAGGTTGACTTGCTGTGTTTTTTTTTTCTTTTTATTATAAATTTCGTGATATGAGTTTGGTTTTTATGATCTCTTGATAATTTTTTTCATTCAGCTTTGACTTTTATGATATCTTTTGTTCTGTTACCTCATTACTAGTCTTTCTTTTTCTGGATACTGGATCCATGAATGGTCAATATTTGTGTAAACTTTATAAGAGATATTGCAACATGAATGGATACCATTTGAGTTACTACCAAGAGAATTACATGTTCTAGGACACAAATTTGTTGGGAGATTGACTTTGTGTAGATTACAACCAAACTAAGACTTAGCGAATACCCTAGATCGATTATTAGTTAGTTTGCAATCGAATATTAGTTAATCGATATGTCAGGTATCACTGTTTTAAGCACAAGGTATTCATAAAAATTGAATGTTTCATAATACAATCAAAATACAGGCGATTTCCTAGCTAACACTCTAGCTATGAAAAGGGTTACTTGCAGATTTCCTCTAAAATATGCACACATATGTTCACACACCGAATTCACACTTAACTGCTTGACCCATAATCTTGTTGAGATTTACATAAGTGATAATTACGTATAACATCTTCTTAATTGACTGTCTTATTCAAATGATAGACTGACATGTGACATCTCTTGTTCCTTAACGAGAAATCTTTATCAATCTTCACCAGATTGGTGAGAAGTTCCTTTTATTTTCATCAGATGGTAACTTGCCATCACAGGCAAGTTCCACTAATTCTTCATCAGTTATAACTTAGCCCATGAGCGACCAGACGCAACTTGTAACAGCTCTAGGGGTTCCTTCAGTGGCAAGTCTTCTTCAATAGCAATAAAACCTTATTAGTGATCTTCATTATGAACCTCTTGTCAATAATAAGGCTCCCTCCAAGTTAACAGCCTAAATAAACGTATAATTATTTAATTCAAGATCCATACGTTTTTAAAAACCAACAAAAATAACTAAAATCACGGAAAACCTTGAGTTCAAAATCGGAGCTCTAGATGGCGAAATTGGGTCCCGTGAGTCGTGCTTTGTCTATTGCATTTGTCCAAGCGCGTGGCTCGTTGAGACGTATAACTCCACATGTGATGAAAGTTATGCCCTTTTTCAGTTTTAAACCATTTTCTAGCTCACTTCTGTGTGTCTAGTTGCTCCAAATACGAGTCTGGTAAATCATGGATCAACTCCATATCACCATCAACGTAAAGATTAAGCGTCATTTGTTACCTTCCACCTAAATATTCCATCCTAGTAAACAAGAGCATATGAAAAACTGCAACATTTGTATTACTTCACTTTTTTTATTACCTTTTAATATGTAAAATTACTTTTGAATGCATAAATACCCTTGCAATTATTATAATTAAAAAAAACTATACTATCATTGACATGATACGTCTTTTGTTGACATGCTAATTATTTTTAGACAAAAGGAGCTTTTGGGTTGATCCAACGTGTTCCATTTTGAATCTCTTACTCAAATAACTACTACTAACCATGTTGATTAGTCAAAGGCCCAGTTTAGTCCAAGTATGAGAAATTGATAAAGATTTGAAATTGCATACCACTGGAACTGCATGATACGAGTCTTGAGAGTTGAGTTAAAATCTGCATGAAGATACTGTATCTTCTCTAGGCTTTCTTCACTCGTACTATATGCAAATTCTTCAACATCTCTGACTTTGGATGTGTTGTTGATATGCAGAAACCTTGGTAGAATGTCTTCTTTCTTCAACTATTGTCAAGGGTCAAACAACACACTTTGACATTAGTGGCCAAACCATTGTTTTGAAAATTAATTTTAACAAGAATATAACCAAAACACATAACACCTCCTAAACACTATTAAAAGAAAGTTAGACTACTATAAAAATTAGTATATTTTTTATAATCCTAGTTAAAACATTAACTAGAGATGAGGTTAAAAGAAATTAAAGTGTTTGCATGTCAGTCAAACAATCCAACCTGACCCGACCCATTTCAACCCTTACTAAAAAGTTAACCATTTTTCTTAACCCAGACCTCTTTCGACTCGTTACGCAATCCACCCATAATTTCTGTAGGAAAAAAAAGTATATGCTTACTAGAACTCATCTTGTCCCTTGTTCATTTGTTTAGTCTTCGTCTGGAAACTCATCAACCACTTTGACCCTTTTACTCTAACCCGACCCATTTCAACCCTTACTAAAAAGTTAACCATTTTTCTTAACCCAGACCTCTTTCGACTCGTTACGCAATCCACCCATAATTTCTGTAGGAAAAAAAAGTATATGCTTACTAGAACTCATCTTGTCCCTTGTTCATTTGTTTAGTCTTCGTCTGGAAACTCATCAACCACTTTGACCCTTTTACTCTAACTTAGCCTCTGGTGTGATAATCTTGGTCTTCAATCTCCGTTAATTCCTTATCACACTTTAGAGTTCACAATATAGCCTAGATTGCCTGTCGCGGAGAAAGATATGTGACTAAGCGTAATGCCTAGAGTGAATGAATACAACAAAATAAAGAAGCATACAAGTCTAACACCAACATCATATACAAGGTTTTAACGTATAAGAGTGAACATTACAATTATTTAAATAAAATCCCAAGTTGCCTATTTATATTAGGGCAATCTTTTATTTTTTGTTGGCCAAACTAATATTCGTTAACTTCTGCACATTTATGAACTATATACATCTCATCTAGGTTTGATCCTTCAGTTTAGTATACAGATCATGTAACCCAACCCAAACCGCCAATTTGTATATCAAATCCTACTCTCGTTACTAAAACCGGTTTGGACTCGAACCTGTTTGAAAAACAGGTATAATCAGGGTAGTCCCTAAGAATTCTAAAAAAAACTTTGGGCTCTGGGCGAGTAGTGAAAATTGAGCCCTAAAATATGTATTTTAAAAGAACTATCTATATAAAAAAGCTTAAACATATATATTAAAAATCATATTTTTTAAAATTTATGGCCACGGGAGATTTTGGTAAACACCCAAATGAAGACTATGAATTATGAAATAGTTTAAGTTGGGCTAAATAACATTCCTTAATTGTAAACCAGTTGGGCTTCCAACATTAAAACAGGCCCAAACTAGAAAGAAACCAGTCTTTGAAAATAAATAATTAGAGCTGGTTTGACGATGTTAATTCTTACCTGACGGAAAAATTACAGCCGTCGACGAAGTCATCGGCTGTGATGGCTTTATAAATCCGATATGATGTGTGAAGATGGTGATTTGGTATTCACGACAGGAAATCTGTTTTCAGTGACTACAGAGAAAGAAGAAGAAGGTAAGGGTTATTTATTTAAAACCACGTCTAGTAATAATTAACTGATATTTAATTAACATGTATGTACCTTTCTTTCAATTAGTCTTCTATTTCGATGCAGGGGATATGAGAGATTATACTCTATTCTCAAACTCAAAAGAGAAGGTAAAAGCGTCTCTGGTAGATCTTTCACCTTTGGGCAATTCCAAATGTACAGATGTTGAAGGGATGTGAGGTGTTGTAGTCCCGTTGAGAGTGATTCCAGATTATCAAAAGTCCATATGCTAAGATTAGTAAGAGAAGAAGGGAAAAGGTGGGACAATTGACTGAAATTCCTCACATCAGGTTCATTAAATAATCTTAGGTCAACAAGGGAAGCTGGGAAATTCTGATAGCCCCATTCTGAGATGTGCTTTTTCAACCCCCCTGTTTCAAGGGAACACAATTTGGGAGGCCAAAGCCCACGAGGAAAGGAAGCATCAATCATTGGACAGTTTCTGATAGTCATGTATTTTAACATGGTGAGATTGGATAGCTGAAGGTCAGGAAATGACTCCAGATTTTCACATTCCCATATGCTCCAACCGATTAGATTTGGTAGCTGCAGGTCACCAAATGCCTTCATGTTTTTGCAACTTTCTATGTCCAGATGTGTGAGATTTGGCAGATGGAGGTTAGGAAATGACTCTATGCTTTCACAACCATATATAGACAACGAGGTGAGATTTGATAGCTGATGAAGATCAGAAAATAACTCCATGTTTTCACAATCACTTATTGACAAAGAGGTGAGGTGAGTGGAGTTACTCAATTGCTTTATTGATTTTAGATTTCCACAGCCTTCTATATGTATAGTAAGTGACTTGATATTCTGCCCTCCTCCACCTGTTGTTGTTGCTCTTGGGAAGGAGACATGTCTAACTGAACTGCACCATCTGATGCTTAACCTCTCAATGCTATTTGGACAACACAAACTCACCAAATTTTTACAATCATATACCTTCAATTCCTTTAAATTTGTAAGAACTTTAGTTGCCTCTGCATCTGATTCCCACAGGTATCTTATTTTATCCCAATTCATGATTTTTACTGTTTCCATCACCCCAAAATTCTCTATAACACCTCTCCACACCTCATCCGTAAGCCCTAAAATATATCCCATTTCTATCTCTGTGGTTGATGAAGCTGCTCGAACCAGGCTTCTCAGCACACTTTCACCACATTCTTCTATTTTCAATACTCTTAGTGAAGGTAATGCTTCAAGTGAGACATCACTCAAATTGGGACATCTTTTCAATTGTAGCTCTCGAAGGCGTGGAAACATTACCTCGCCATTGGTTGACCATACCTTCCAACTAGACATGTCTTCGAACCTTAGAATTTCAAGTGAAGGTAGTCGCCCAAGTGGCGGTAGAGATGTACATTTTCTACAAGCGCGTAGCGACACATGAACCAATCTATTAAAAGACGGATCCCCAACCCAGTTTGGAAACTCCATTCCCTCGTAACACTCAACCTCAAGCATTTTCAACTTATCACTGCGGGGCTTTAGCTCATTGAGAACTTCCTTCTCAGGTGTTTCACTTGCAGACCCATCATCCCATTTCAACTCTAACTTGTTAATCCCTTTGAAAGATAAGTTCGCCTCTCGTGCATGCATTGAGCTCTGCACTTTGTTCAACCCCTCGATGGAAATTTCCCCGTGCAGATCCTTTAATCCCTTAAGCTCGGTTATTGCAAAGCCGCTGTTTCCTCCGATGATGATCCTAGTGAGAGTCTGTAGGCTTTTCAACTCACCAATTCCCAAAGGCAACTTCTTCAAAAGTGGAGTATTTCTGATGTCAAAATGCCTTAGCCTTTTGAGTTTAAAGAAGCTTTTAGGCAAATTGACCAGACATCTACATCCAGAAACTATCAATGTCTGTAAATTATAAAGATTGCCAACATTCTCAGGCACCTCTTTTATATTTGTATGAGATAGATTAAGATACCTCAAGTGCTTCAAAGTACCAATGGAATTTGGTACCTCACTTATGTTAAAACGCCTCAAAGAAAGAACCCTTAACAGTGGTAGCTGAGGAAGCAAGTCAACCAAAATCTTGCTGGATAAGTAAAAATTCTTCCACCAATGATCTACCCCAACATATATCGCTAACAATGTTCTCAAACTTCTGGCCTTTTCAAATGCCCCGAACTTTTGGAAAGCTACATACTCCTCACGAATAAATGACATATGTCGGTACTTGGCTAAAGCTTCCTCCGTCATCTCCATCTGATTATCAAACCTTAAGAAATATTCTCCAGCAACAAATGTGGCCAGGTCGTGCATGAGATCATGCATCACAAAAAAGGATTTGCCACTAGGTGCAGGTTGAAAAAACGACCTCGATAGCAATTTCACAAAATATTCCTGGCCCAAGCATTCTGGTGATTTGTTTGCAACTGACTCATTTAGATACCCTTCAGCCACCCATAATAACACCAACTCCTCTTTTTCAAACAAAAAGTCCTTAGGGAACAAAGAGCAATAATCAAACAATCGCTTCAAATCGGCAGAAAGATCATGGTAACTTAGCCTGAGGGCTGGAACAATTTCATTAGCAGTTTCTAAATCCCATATCTCACTGTTTAACACATCATCCCATTCTTCTCCATCTGTCTTCGTTCTCAACAGCCTTCCGATTGCCTTTATAGCCAATGGCAAACAACCACACTTTTCGACAATACCTTCACCTAGTGGTTTAAGTGTTTCATGCGAGTCAAAGTTATCTACATCCAATGCATGTCGAGCTAACAAAGACAAAGCATCATCATGCGACAAACTCTCGAGAAGGTCTAGATGATTAAAACCTATCTTTTTAAGCAGTTGATGCTTGCGAGTTGTCATGATTACCCTACTTCCAGTAGCACCAGAATGAAATGGACGCACTAGGTTTTCCCAGTCGTCATAGTTTTCATTCCACACATCATCGAGCACTAATAGAAATCGTTTGCCCTCAAGTTTCTCTTTAAGAGCAGTTTGAAGCTGATTAATGTCTTTAAAATGATTGTGTTCTTTAGCCACAGATTGATAGATGGTTTCACTTATCTTAAATATATCAAACTCATCAGATACACAAACCCATGCCATGAGTTCAAACTGACCCTTCACTCGCTTATCGTTGTACAATATTCTAGCAAGAGTGGTTTTCCCTACCCCACCCATACCAACGATGGGTACGATGATAAAGTTTTCCTTAGATGACTCACCTACTAACAGCTGGTTGAGCAATCTCTTTTTCTCACCTTCTCGCCCAACAACATCAGATTCTAACAAAGAAGTTTCGTTTCGTCTACTGGCATATATTGGGTTTGCACCTTTCACAATCAAACCGAGCTCAGACTTTTCCTTATATAGACGTTCTAACTCGGTGGTAATATCTTCTAACTTCTTATGCAATCTACGACTTAAAGAGAAATTCGTGCAACAAGTTAGGATGTAATTTCTTATCTTGCCGATGACTGATTCTGGCTGCTGGGTCAGCTCTTGATGCATAGCTTCAGTAGCCACATCGTCGAGTACGTCTTCGATATCGTAAGCCAAATGTTGGAGATCATTTAGCCACCGTTTAACAGCTTCTTCTTTTATCTCCTTTTGAGAAGCATCATTGAGCAGAGGCTTGATCTGGGACAGTTTCTTTTCCAGATTCTTCAGGTCGGGTTGGATTCGCTGAGAGAGATCATATTTGTTGGAGGCTTCGTCGGCTAGCTTCTGGAAAATGACTTTGAAGAGGGCAGCAACAGCGGTTTCAGCCATTGTTAACTAACAGTGAAGATTGTAAACTGGAAATTGAAATGAGAGTAGTTGGTCTGTATGTTATGAATGTATGGTTATCTGTATGCTATGAATGTGTGTAAATAAGATAATCAGATGAGTGGAGATAAGATATGAGTGGTTTGATTGGATATAAGAAATAAGTGGACAGAAAGAAGATACGTTTCATAGACATTTGAACCAATATTCTTGGTCAACAGTTTTTTTAATATACTGTACAAGGAGAAGTTCCCAGTATGAGCCAGCACATTTTTCTTATGCTTTATGCCACCTTGCAGGCATTCATTTTTATTTCTTGTATTGCTGTTAGAGAACAGTTTCCTATTTTTTGTAAAAAAAAAAAGTGTGAACTCTTAAAGTAACAAAAATTATAACCTGAAAATATGATCAGGCTACAAAAAAGAAAGCACATTCAAGCCAATAATTTAAACTCATTGATAACACGAGAAACTTGAGATATTCTTCATCTCTTAGCTCACTCGTCTTTGGAATATCTCTAAAGGTATCAAACTTGAGATATTCTTGACCTTACATTATACTACACTTTGTTATGGTAATCTATCAGCAATAAAGAGCATTTGCATATTTCTTTATCACGGAAGCTTTGCATGCATTCAAGTAAACTTCAGATATGTATACACTTTTCGGGTTTTATTTGTTTGTTTTTTTAATATAAAAGGGTAGTTTAGTCATTTCACACCTACTTAACTTAGAAAACTATCGTCCATCCACTTTAGGGGCTATCTGTAACTCGAGCAAACCACACGGAACAAGAATCTAAATTAAAAAAGTTGGAGATTAAAGGTGAAATTTGGGCAGACTACAAGGACTATCTACGCATTTTTCCTCTAAATCAAACTTTTGGGCACAAGTAAGTCGTTTATCTAAATGGGTTGGCAGGGCTTGTTTAAATAATGGGTTATACATGTCAACGTGTCGTTAATTCAACGGGTCAAACAAGTCAACCTATGCACGGTGAATAAACAGGTTAAACATGACAACTCAAATCTTAAATTGTTACCCCTGCTTTTAAAGCTGTTATTAACCCTTGTTACTATAAGCTATGTGATCTCCTAGAAATAATATTGGTAAGTCATACAACATCATGCCAACCGAATAATGCTGAGTACATTTTCATTTGCTACTACAGCCCAGCTAGAAAGAAATCAAGACTGGGTTCTGCTCAATAAAGAAAGCCAAAACAAAATATGAAGTCCCAAGTCTACTCGTTATGAGTTCAACCTTCAAAAATAGTTCATTATCCAACTAACATAGTTTTTGTAATCCAATTAGAGTCTTTGACACACTAATCGTTTATAAACAAATTTAATATGTTTGACATAAAGTACTTTTGGGTCAATCCAATACACGACATGTTTGACCATTACAAAGTTTACTCATTTTGACCCGTTATTCAGCCAGGCCGACCAACCCATTTGGGCACCTCAAACAACCTTAAGCTCTAGAATCTGCTGCTGAAACTGTAAAGCTGTTCCATCAAGTAGAAGTGCTCCATATGTATATCTGTCACAGAAAACATACAGTGTCACTCGAATGTCATGTACATACATCTATAACACACAAAAAAAGTACAAGTAGCATGTGACACAGTCTTGATAAGGTTGGCCTGCTCATGGATACACATAATGGATACATAAGTATGTCCATCTTATACAAAACCATACAATGAGCTAGATCAAAATTCATAACAGAGTTCAAGAATCCTACACAGCCAAATCAATTAGCTCTAAAAAAGGTGATGAATGCAGAGTTTGATAGAACATCAGAAACAATGAAAGTACGAAACAGTAAATTGACAGCATAAGAATGAACAGTAATTTGACAACCCAGTCACATAACGTCACTAAATTTGAAATTTTGGTTTAATATAATCAGATGGCACCATAACAACATCAAATTAGCATCTACATACTAGTGTTACAAATCATAGTCTAAGCCCTCTCGCCACAAATCCTATGTGTGCACGCTGTATCCACAGCTCGGTGAGGTGAACGAAGTCACATCTCAGCTTATAGCTCGTTTACCTGTCCTACTTTGACTATAAAGGTCAAAACAACAATTTTCCAAAATTGGACTTCATATGAACATGTTTTGATTATCTAAAAAACCAAATATGTACGTTTAAACATTACCTTATTTAAGGCAAGCTCATTGTGCCGGCAAATTGAAACTCGTGCAGCATGTGCAATTTTGCCACCAGCATCTTTTGGTAATTGCTTCTTACCAGATTTTGCCCTTACTACATATCTACATAAAAGGAGATCAATTCCAAGTTCTTAAGCAAATTTAAAGTACAAGTCAAGCTTCTTAAACAAGTCACTTAGGCCCAAGTTAAGATATTACTAGGGTCACATATAGGCCTGTAAACGAACCGAACGAACACGAACATACGTTCATTTAACTTTAACCGAACACGAACACGAACGCTTGGTTTTAAAATGCGCGCATAATGCGTGATGCGCTCGATGCGCTAATGAGAGCGCATCGCAACAGCTGATGCGATGCGTTTACGTGATGCGAGAATATTGCGCGCATTTCGCATGATGCGCTCATTGCATAATGCGCTCTGATGCACGCAACATTGTTTCTTATGCTTTTTTTCCAGATTTTATGAACTGTGTTCGGTTTTTTCCATAATTAACATCTTAGTATGCTTGATTTGAACCAAAAAACACAACTCTTACCTTCTAATTACGTCAGTTGTTTTACTTTAAGTATGTTTTTATAAGTTTTTATGTATAAATAATTTTTAACTATTTTTTTTATAAAGAACGCATCACATACGTGATGCGCTCGCATCGCGCATCAGATTTTTGGACTAAACGCATCGGAGCGCATCACGCAATTTAAAACCAAGCACGAACGTATAATCGAACATATTTTTTTGTTCGTGTTCGTTCATTAAGAAATCAGGCATGTTCGTGTTCGTTCGTTTAAAGCCTAAACGAACAGTTCACGAACATTAACGAACATAAACAAAAAAAAAAAAACTGAACATATTTGAATAAACATAAACAAACATAAATTAACATGATTGAACAAACAAGTCTAATATGTTACAATTTATCCGAAAACACAACTAAATTAGAGTTCATAAATATACTAATTAGTCATATTAGTATAAGTAGTTAGAAAACCTAATATTTATATAAATATAACTATTTATGTATTTACTAAAATTTAAACGAACGTTCATGAACATAAATACTAAAATTTACGGAAATTGTACTTTACTCTATAATTTAATCTTAGGTTCATTGTTTTTTGAGCAACACCAAATACTATATAGATAAATTCCCCTGCTCGTTGCGGCTCCGGTTAGTGATATTGGTTCAATTCTTTACTGTATTGGTACGGTGTCGACACTAAGTATAGCACTAAAAAAAGATAAAATTGGGAAATGGATAAGATCAGTTCAGGTCTTAACGTACGAACTGTACGTGACTGTTTTTTCAACGTGCGAATTTGTTTTTTAAGATGCGATTTGTGTTGAAAAAAAACATGCGAAAATGCTTTATATACCAACATGCGATTTCATCATATTTACCAACATGCGAAATTGCTACAAAAAAGAAATTGCTACAAAAAACCAACATGCGATTTCCAACATGCAATTTTATAACATGCGATTTTACAAGCGTACGATAAGCCCTATTGTACGTTACACTTTCTCTCTCTATATATATATATGTATATGTATATGTATATGTATATATATACATATATACAATAATAACTACTGTGTAAATATATATTTAATATATTGAATAAGAATTATATTAATAAAAAAACTAGTTTAGGCTTGAGAGAAATAAAAAAATTGGATCAACGAACTCATAAGTAAATAAGTCGAAATAAAGTTAACCATTTACAAAAAAAAAAAAAAAAATTGTAGTGAGTCTCCTTAGGTAAATGTATAATACCTTTATAACATCCTTTTTTGTGAACGGCTGACAGGAACATCCTTTATTTTTTGTGAACGGCTGACAGGAACAACTATTGGCTAGGTTTCGCACACGATCCTGGAACAGTAGTGATTCTGGGATAACAGTGCCAGGCTTTAAACTCATTTGACTTTTTTTAGCGTTACTCATAAGATATGAAATAGAAGTTATATCAATGAAACTATAAGTAAATAGGTCAAAGTTAACATCTATACAAAAGAAACTTATGGTCGTCAAATGACAACATGCTACTTACGTTGTATTTT